>CALNXI010001701.1:0-45963 GCA_942486025.1 Porites evermanni
CTACTACATGAGAAATTTCTGCAATTTGATTGGCTTAGAGCAGTGGTATTTCAGCTTAATTTGAAATACCTACATGTGAAAATTACAAACCTTGTGTGGGTAGTAGTATAAACAAATAATAGCATGATTTGCCCGTGATATTTGGCATGAATACCACTCGTGATATTTCAAAATTGTCGCAAATTTACTCGCCTAACGGCTCGTGAAATTTCGTGTAACAATTTCGAAATATCACTCGTGGTATTTATGCCAAATATCACTACAAATCATGCTGTTACCTATACTAATCTCAAGAAATAGACACATCGGAAAGTTTCCATTTACTTTTTTTTTCACCAGAGAAGTTAACAAAATTATTTTTGTTGAGGGAAGTTAAGCCCTCTTTCGATCGTAAAATGATGAAACTTCTATAAACATTAGATAACTCGCGTGCTTCCGTCACTACCACACTTTCGCCAAAACCCGTATGCAGTTGAATCTCTACTAACAGACATCTCTCCACAACGGCCACTCTCTTCTGTCCCCAAAGGGGGCCCTGTATGGAGAATGACGCCCCCCGGCTATCGCATTTTCCCGCCAAAATGACGCTGGTTCACGTCACCTGCACTACTTGTTGAGTATTTAACAAAAATATCTCATTTTCGTAGTAGTCCTGCTCTTACAGAATCTAAAATTCTCTAATAACTTCCTCTGTCAACAAGGGTAGAATTCTTACACCGGCATAAGTCGTAAACATTTAATCTGTAGTCGATGGCTTGACCTGCAGTATTAATGCATTTTTTATTTACAGGGTCAATGGTACATTGATGAATTCTCCAGAGTTTTCAAAGGCATTTGACTGCCCTCTAGGCTCACCAATGAATCCTAAAAAGAAATGCAAAGTTTGGTGATAAGTGAGAGTCATGATAAGGTGATCTATAAAATCATCTGGCAATAAAGGAACAAGAGACTGAGAAGCCCTCGCGTACCGATCGCTTTCTGTCGAAGTGTTGACTTAGCGTAACTGAAATCATTGGCGTGTTGCATGAAGTAAAATATATTTTTAGCCCAGTGCAAGACACTTCTCTGTAGCCATATAGTAAATAAGGTGGAATGGTCATGAAACCTTTCAGATTTCTTTGTTTTTTGCATTGTTAGTTTTCATTGGACTTGACGGTGCACAACGTTTAATCACCGAGTCCTATGTTTTCGATACTTTCCANAATGAATCCTAAAAAGAAATGCAAAGTTTGGTGATAAGTGAGAGTCATGATAAGGTGATCTATAAAATCATCTGGCAATAAAGGAACAAGAGACTGAGAAGCCCTCGCGTACCGATCGCTTTCTGTCGAAGTGTTGACTTAGCGTAACTGAAATCATTGGCGTGTTGCATGAAGTAAAATATATTTTTAGCCCAGTGCAAGACACTTCTCTGTAGCCATAGTAAATAAGGTGGAATGGTCATGAAACCTTTCAGATTTCTTTGTTTTTTGCATTGTTAGTTTTCATTGGACTTGACGGTGCACAACGTTTAATCACCGCGTCCTATGTTTTCGATACTTTCCAAAAATAAAATGTGTATCATGGGAGGTGTGCAAATGGCGAATAATTTGTTTCCTTACTTCATTACTATGGACCAGTTTGCGGCTGCATGTTAGACTGACACGATGGTTTGTCGAATTTCACTATGAGACAATGGAACTGTTTTGGGCCCAGTTTCCTATGATAGCATTTCCAAAACAGTCCCATAGTGCAATTCGACACAACACCGCCCCAGTCCCACTCTCAATTTAAAATGGCCAATAATGGTTTTGTTTGCGAATTGAAATGGTATGGGAATGCTTTCAGATTCTACTGGCTTGGGAATTCATTTATACACAACTTAGCTAATTCAGGGCATATGTTAGACAGGAAGCTTCACAACGGCGATTTTTAGCGCAGCACCAGCGTTGGTAATGTTGGAACAATGTTGTAAGTTCACTCAAAACAATGTCGCAACACTGTTGCAACCCTGTGTTGCGCTACAAATCGTCGTTGCGAGTGGAAACATCACCTTAACAAGTGGTGCAATCTGCTTGTCTGACGTAAACGTGCATAAAATATGCAATAGATTAATATTAAGATATGCTGCTCATAACGTTGTTGATAGATATTTTTTTAAACGCTGTAGTGTTATTCTTGTCGACAAACGCATGTTAATAAGTAAGGGCCTGTTTATATACTAGAGGTTAGGGATCTCACTCAGTAGGTGAAGTAACCCGCGGCGGGTTACCCCACCAATCATTTGAACATGATCAAATTATACTGACAGATTGTATGGACAGGCGGGTTACCTTACCTACCTGGAATCTCCCACCTCCATGTAAACAGGCACTAAGTATAAGCGGACTATATTATAAATTCAAGAGCATCTGTCATGGCTGTATTAGGTGAGGTTTTTTAGGAGAACAGTCAACTTTCTCTAAGACGGATACCTTAAGGACCGGTTCTGACTGTCCTTCTTAGGGAGGTGTCCGGCTTATAGAGGGTCGAGGTAACGACGTGACATCAGTAATTTTACAAAACTAAGGGCCTGTTTAAATGGAAGTGGGGAACCCCAGGTAGGTGAGGTAACCCGCTTTGATGGGGTAACCCGCTTGTCCATATAATCTTATAATTTCTCATATCAATTTGATCACGTTTACATGACGGACAGGTGGGGTGACCCGCCGAATGTTACCTCACCTATCTTGGGTCCCCCACCTTCATGTAAACAGGCTTTAAGGCTGAAGCTATTCCCAATGAATTAACCTCTGTTAAACTTATTCAAACAGCTAAAACTGGAACACTGTGACAGAAAAAAGGATTATTTTCTCATTGTGCAAACAAACGTTCACGGGCAGCTTCGTGGTCTAAGAGCATAACAGTATACACTCTGCGAACTGGAGCAACAGTTTATTGTCAAGTAGAGCAACTACATTTCTTTTTGGAGGTATTTTGCGCGGCTGCGTAAAACACTCCCTACCCCCCCCTCCTCATCTGTCCGTTGACTGTCTCAAAAATGCCCGTTGTCTGTCTTAGAGGGGTGTCCATGCATCTTATAGAGGTGCGCGTTAAGAGAGAGTTAACTGTATGATCATGACCTTTCCTCTACGTACGCTTTTTTCAAACATTGGCCAGTTCCTGGGCAGTTTGAGGATATCATGCAACGAGTTTTTCCTCATAAAGCAGTTGAATTTATTGGTTGCATTTTGTAATCATTTTGTCGTAGCAATTCGGTTATTTTGTATTAGCGTAGCGACTAAAACCTTCGCCATTGTGGTCTGAATGACCAAAGCCGTTAGGCCGCTACCCCACAATCATTTCGTGATGTCAATACTCCAATCAGATCAGGAGCCGATTAGTAGGAGCCTTCAACTCCCATATAAGCCCTAGCTTGGACTCAAGGCCTTTCCCGTGAAAATTTATTTACAGAAACAGCTTTGGCGGAATATTTTCACGCCTTCTTATAGTAATATCCAATTGGAGCTGCAGAGCTATTATCAAACCTCAGATACCTCATTATCGTATGCAGCATTTTCTTCTATCAGGGTCTGGAAGAGGTGACCTGATCCCATATTCCAGCGCCTTCTTCGCGACAATCCCGCGTCTCGAACTTCTGCCATCCCTTTCCCGAATACCGTCGTCTTTCCCGATACGATATCCGTGCCGAGATTTTAGCGCATCCCGCTTCACGAGAAGAGGTCAAAACTCCCGTATCCCATCAGAAAATTTAGCGTTTCTCGAATTCCGCACTGTAATCAGGTCTAACTGGCCGGATCTCTTGCCCCGGTTGTTAAAATCTAGGATATTGCTATCCACCGGATAAATCACTATTCATCGAATATTAGCGAAACCAAATGCTCTATCCACTGGATAGAGATTTCTACAGGGGGACGACATGGCAGCCTTGAATATCCGTAGTATGCCATACGTTTCCCCGTGTTTGTCTTGTTACTCCTGTGCTAAAAGGATCGCCTCTCTCCTCCCCATCACTGATTCACGCCTCTTGCCAGATTTTTTCAACGGAAAAGCTCGCATCACAGGCAGACCACTGTAACAAAATGGGAAGCCTGTGGGTAGAGTGGAAACCCCGGGGGGGCACTTTAGGAATTTCTGGTTGGGGATGTGCCGCTGGGACCCTCGAGCCCTTAACCTATACCAGAGCTAGTTCAGCTAAATTTTGCTACCCTTTACTAGAGTAAACTCCCCAAATCCCCCTATCCTAGAGTAGCAGTTTCCCAAGTCTAGATAAAATCTTCAACTAACTGATCAGTTTCCTGGAAAATGATACCCTATTCTAGACCCAAATGTTCTGATCTAACCCTATCCCAGAGTAAACTGCTTCAAAACCATACCCTTCACAGCGTCACATACCTATATAGCTCATATATGGCAGTACCACCCCCCCCCGGGGGCGGAAACAAATACCGTTAAATACGATAAACATTGTACAAAGAACACCACAACTGACACCAGAAACTTACCGGTACCTGCTTTGTTGCTTATGACGCTATAACCCACAAATACTGCCGCAATTAAATGTGAATCGTTATCTTCTAAGTTCTAATCGCATACTTGTGCAATCGAGTTGCATCATCGGCGCTAACACTGGTTTTCCACAAAATAGTTTAGGATCGCGAGAGAAGGACTGATTCTGGCTCACTTGCCTGTGCGTGAACTATATTGATTGGGAATCCTGTGGCACTAATGCATGAGCTGTCAGTCCGACTGTCAGGAAACGACAAAAACCCCTGTGCTGTATGTACAGGCAGTTTCGGCCCTGGAACTAGTTTCCTCAAGCCTATTTTTCACCTTCTTTGGCGTTAAAATGTTTTCAATTACCACGTTTGCTTTAGTTTTGGTTTGTATAAGCCAGTTAGCTGATATAAGTGCCACACAGGCAGTTTCGGCCCTGGAACTAGTTTCCTCAAGCCTATTTTTCACCTTCTTTGGCGTTAAAATGTTTTCAATTACCACGTTTGCTTTAGTTTTGGTTTGTATAAGCCAGTTAGCTGATATAAGTGCCACAAGATATGACCCGACTTGGGAGTCGCTAGATTCGAGGCCGATTCCTTCGTGGTACGACGAAGCTAAATTCGGAATTTTCATGCACTGGGGAGTTTATTCCGTTCCAAGTTTCTACTCAGAATGGTTTTGGTGGTGTTGGAAAGGTGCACATACTCAAGAATGCGTCGACTTCATGAAGAAAAACTATCGTCCAGATTTCTCATACGCCGATTTTGGTCCGATGTTCAAGGCAGAATTTTTCAATCCGGATCAGTGGGCCGACTTATTAGCTCGTTCTGGCGCAAGGTATTCTTTTGTACTTTACTTTTTTTAAAAGGCTTTATGGGGATGCTTTTTTATCCTTGATTTTATTTAGAGTATTATGGCGAATTTACCCTAATTATGTAACACAAAAGCTCAAACCCCTGAATGTCACATGACTCGTAACTAGTCAGCGGTGAGGATCGAGGATCGGGAATTGGGGATCGGGGATCGAGTATCGGGGATCGGTAAAAAACTAATAATTACAAATAGAATAACCGAAGAACTGCAGAAATAAATATGTAAAAAATGACACTTCCATGTTAACTTTGCACGTCATCATTCCATCACCTACCTAGATTATAGACAAGAACCATAAGCAGGCATGAGTTGCATTTTACCTGTTTTGGGTTTACAGTGCTTTGAAAATCTTAAAATTATTCCTTTTTTGGCGGTGTCGACAAGAAAATATTCAGATGTTGTGTCAGATCGCCAAGAAGAAACCTGCTCCGCTGGTGATACGCATAGCTGGCTGAGAAATTATCAGCAGGAAAACGAAGAAGATGCACTTCAATGAGCCATCAAAGTAAGCAAGGCACAGTCAATTTGCGAACAAGCACCTAAGAAGTGTGCTGTGATGGTGATAAAATTACTGTCTTTTTTTCTTTCGCAAATGCAAAATCAGAGGTAGATTTGTGTAAATCCACATTGGTCATTGTCTGCCAGATTTTTAGTATGAATGAAGGATATGTGCTGTTACAATGAGCTCATATTCCCAGTCCTGTTTTTCTTTGGTATTTCAAGCATGTAACATCATCTTCATTTTTTGGGCCCGAAGAGCCATTTTATTTCGATTTTCTTTTCACAATTGACCCCATGCACCAACCCTGTCAAAGAGCGCAACTGCACCAGGGTAACTGCAGGAAATAGTTTTGTTGTCAAAGGTACTGGTGCCTACTTTTTCGTTTGGAATACAAAACGAGTGTTATATGTCGTAACTCAAAATGTAAAAATTGTAAGGGCTGACAGAGATTTTACACTTTAAAAATTGAACAATGATATTTCTACATAGCTGTAAGTGGACCAAGATAAGGATTGCAGGAGCGTAGTGTCCATACACATATGCATTTACGCCCGTGCGTACATGTACAGCTGAAATATGAAAAAATTATATACTTCTGATTTCCCCAGAAAGTCTTTTTTCATCATTAAATCAGGATGACTGATACATTTTTTGCACCACAGTTTATATTGGTGTCTTTGTGTCAGTATTTCTTCTACCTTTTACTGTTATTCCATAATTCTGAATGTGTCACTGGCCTTTTTTCCCCGTAAACAGTGTACCTTACCGACAACACTAGAGAAGGGTAAAGTAAACAAATATAACTACTGCATTTTCAGGCATATTAATGTACTGAAAATGTCCGGCGGAAAACGCTGTAGCCTGCGTAGCAAGCGTTTCCGTTTGGTTTCAGAGCAGAAAGAGACCACGAAACAGTACAAAAAAAAAAAGCATGAATTAAGGACACTCAACTTGGGTCACACTGCTCTGATACACTGTACCTGTCTCTCTCTCTTCCAATGTTGTTTTGTAATGGTTGTCCAAGTTTCAGGCCAACAATGAAAGGAACAGGGAAAAGGAGGTCGAGCACAACATGTCAACATTATTCAATCGACCCAAGTTCTAATGTCACAGATTGCAGCTCTTAGATTATCCAGGTGAACTCTTTGATAGTCTTACAGGGACATTTCTTCTAATGCCAACAATGTTCTTTTTTTGTTGTTGTTTGTTTTGTTTTTTCTAGGTATTTTGTTCTTACCAGTAAACACCATGAAGGTTGGACAAACTGGAGATCCAATGTGACTTGGAATTGGAACTCTGTGGATAATGGACCTCACAGAGATCTTGTGGGTACGAAACACAGTCATTACCAGTACACTGTTTATTATGAGATTTTTAATTTTTGGCAGATAAATTTTTAACATTATTGGTGACTTAAATAAGGTATGTGAAGTTTTGTTCATCTGGGCCCAGTTGTTTAAAGGCTGATTAGTACTTAACCCAGGGTTAAATTTAACCTGGGTTTCTTTTTCTTTTGTTCAAAAGCATTTTCTCGGATAGTTTTCTCTGTTATTGTTAAGAGCATTCAATCATCAATTTGATGATAAAAAGAATTAAACTGAATTTACTTTTCAAGCTTTCATATCTGAATTCAAATTTCGCACTAACCTTAGGTTATCTTAACCCAGCTTTGAACAACCCGGCCCTGACTAATATTAAAATGTCATAGACTTCCAACTTTTCTTTTGGCTGTGGACAATTATTTTGCATAAATAGTTTTGTTTGGCCGCTTATACGCTCTTCTCACATATGGTAATATGCCCGTCTAACCTCTTTTTTGAGTAAAACGTCCTTTGAAATCCTAATCAGACGACGTTTTCGTATTTGAATTCAAAAGAATTTTTACCCGTAAACGAGGTTAGACGGGCATATTACCATAAGTGAGAAGAGCGTATTGTGCAGCTTATTTTGATGTTGAGTGATAACAATAATAATGAATAATATTGGAAACTTTATTTGTGTTTGAGTTTCCATTATAATAATAATAATAATAATAATAATAATAACAATAACGATAATGATCCAATGATAATAATCATTATAAGAATTTTTTTTATTATTATCACAATGTACACAATAACTATAAGACAAAACTCTATAATATTTATATTACATTACATTTAACGATGTTCTGTAGTGGATTTACACAATTGTTTACAGTGTATGAACAGGGAGAATTTTTTTTTTTAACCATCATTTGTTCAACTAGGTGAACTTGCATCATCCATCAGGAAACGCACCAATGTCACGTTTGGCTTGTACTTTTCATTGTTTGAGTGGTTTCACCCTCTTTACCTCAAAGACAAAGCCAATAAATTTCAAACACAAGATTATGTTGATGTAAGTAAATGTATATCAAACAAATTTAATACTATTATCATCAACATTGCATTGACACAACTGCATGCCATAATTATAAAGAACTAGTATAATTATGCATGTATATGCATGTAGATGTTTAGATGTTGT
Organism: Porites evermanni; assembly: GCA_942486025.1. Taxonomy (NCBI): domain Eukaryota; kingdom Metazoa; phylum Cnidaria; class Anthozoa; order Scleractinia; family Poritidae; genus Porites; species Porites evermanni. Next base: position 8,360 of record CALNXI010001701.1, read on the forward strand.
GGTTCAATTTTTATCCTTTGGTTCAAATTTCATTTTTCTTTGTTTCAAACTGATTATCATTCACTATGATATCCAACCACAAAGGAAAATAAAATTGGAACCAATGATAGCATTGAAACACAACATGGAATCATACATTGTAAATTAATTCTGAACACAGACATTTAACCCTGCTTTTCAGACACTCGCTTAATACAGACACCTCACTATTATGGACAGTTTTCTATGTCCTTGGGGAAAGCTCTTATATTTTCTCTTAGGTATTTCTCTTATATACCTGTTTAACATAAACACCCATTAATTCAGACAAAGGACACCTATTTCTTGTCCAATCAATGAATTCTCATAGAAAGCCAACCTTGCTAATGCAGACACTTCATGATCAACTGTGTGCCATAATAGACCTTACCTTTTTGAAGGCAAAAAAAACCTTCCTTTGAAAGGATGTCGATGTTCCCAGCACTTGCATACGTTCAATAGGATGATTTGTAGACGTCAATTTTTGGCTTCAAACGAGTTATGCAGTTAAGGGTTTTGATTAAGTTATACTATAAATGGGTGATTTTCAAGTGTTTGCACGTAATTACAGCTTTGTTACGGTTAGAGACGTTTAATTTGATGATGCTTATGTCCTCTTTTATTTCTTTGGTATTTTGTTCTAGTAAAAGTTTTTTTTTTAAAAAAAATGACCTGCTAAATACGTACACCCTGTTAATAAGGTCACTTTCTGTGTTCCCTTCCGAGTCCGTATTAACAGGGTTTGACTGTATTGAGAAGTTAAGGTGGGAACACACCATAGGCAACAAGTTACAATTACAGCAACACATCATAGCAATTTGTCGCCTTGTGTGTACTGTCAAAATCTTTGTTTCTGTTTAGTGGAAACTCAATATGATGAAGGGCCAAGGGACTGGCAAAAGTTGTTCACTATGAGGAGGTTTTGTTATACTGAGTTTCTTTTTCATATTACTAGGATAAAGAAAATTGTTTGTTATGCTGAGGACTTTGTTATATACACTGTAGAGGTTTAAATCAAGGTTCCTCTGTAACAGAATGTTTGTTGCTTTTTAAGTGGCCCCAAATCAAATTGTGATTTGTTGCTGTGACATATTGCAGTGAAATGTCGCCTAATGTGTTCAACGTGACTACTGGTTTCCCCCCTTGAAATGACTTCTGAGAAATGAGCGTAGTTATTCCATACTGATTACATGCCACTCCCCAGATCTAGGTAGTGCTTTTGATTCATTGAGGCAAATTTCCCTCATGGTAAGACAGATCAGAAGCACTTCTCAGATCTGAGTAGTAATATATCATCAGTATGGAATTTCCTGCGCTCTTTCCTCAGATGCTATTTCACTGGAAATTCCGGAAAGCAGTAGTAGTATTGCAAAATGTTTGCTGTTTCCTCAGGCTCAGGCTTTTTTTTCTTTTGCAGGACGTCATGGTGCCTCAAATCTATGACCTTGTAAACACCTATAGACCTGAGTATATTTGGTCTGATGGAGACTGGGAGGCACCTGATACCTACTGGAAGAGTAAAGAATTCTTGGCCTGGTTATACAATGACAGGTATGATGTATGCACTGTATCACTCACATTTCTTTGAATAACCACCCATGACCTTGGTAATACTTTCCTCCCCTTTACCTTACCTTCTTAAGAAAGCCTCTAATAGTAATTTGAGTTGAGTGCCTGTAAAAACTAGATGGAATAGCCACATGTAAGTGCTTTTTTCCACTATAAACAAACCTTTTACCTTTTAACCTTTTAAAGGTATACCCTCAATAGACCTTTTCTACTTGTAGGTTTTATTTTCCCACTTCAGACCAGGGAAATTGCGTTTTGTCTTTTGATGAATTATGCATACATATATTTATGTAAATACACTGTACATGGATAGGATAGCATTTTGAGAGAAACTTTTCCCCACCCCCCCGCCCCCCAAAAATTTTCTTATGGTCCTTCCCTTACCATTTGTATCGTAAAGCTGAAATTTGGGTTGGAAAATCAAATGGTTTGCACCATTCCGTTTTGGAAGCTTCAGAAAATATGGGCCACAGGGAAGCCAAAGGCTGTATTAGCTATAAAGCTCAAAATTATGGGCACTGTTGCATAAAGATTCCTGAAAAAAATGCAGGGAATCAATCTTACAAATAAAGTCGGTAATAGAGACAAATTTACATGTTTGTTTGTTTGTTTTTTCTCACACAGCCCTGTGAAAGATACAGTTGTGGTGAATGACCGTTGGGGTGCTGGTTGCATGTGTCACCATGGTGGCGCGTATACCTGCTCTGATCGGTACAACCCAGGTATTACTATCCTTCTGCTTTACACATTACTGCAGTTATGTTACATGTATTTCCTTCAATTTACATTGTGAACATTTAAGACCTGTCCATAAGTATCCTGGTTTTTATTTGAAAAAAAGAAAAAGATTTATAGGTTTTTCTCCATAATTTCAGTTCCAAAACATTATTTCGCCAGGGTTCGCACAGTCTTGAAGAGTCTTTGAAGTTTTGGGGAATTTTAAAGTCCTTGAAACGTTCTTGAATTCCATTTTCCCTTGAAAAGTCTTAAAATTTCTGTGCAAGTCCTTAAAAACTCCTTTTGAACGATCGCCAACTTTGGATTGTAGTGGTCTGAAAAGTGCTTTTTAATACTTTTTGGTTGTGTAGTAGGGGTTTAACAGATTTCGATTATTGCCTTTCGATTTGATTCTGTGAATGTTTCTTAATTCTTACAACATAATACGTAATGCAAACAACATGCCACCCTAACCCCTCAATTTGAGAATAGTAAGAGGACAGGAGGATTCACAGTCGCTTGGTCGTTTGTCGCCATGTTTGAGAACCTGACAAAGAGCAACATGGTTTGGCTTAGATGGAAATTCTCAGGGGGTGGTTGAAGGACAGCATTTTGGCGCATGAACTGCAATCGTATTTGCTCGTCAGTCAAAAGGCACATTCTAAAGAGTTCTGGATTCTGATTTTTCAATATAATAACTCACTGAGGGCACCCTAGAAAAGTTATGCAAAAATCGAGCCAAAATCGAAACGTGGAAGCAAAGAATCGTGAATCGAACCGGTCATAATCGCGATTTATCTAGAATTTGATCTGTTTGATTAATCGTTACATCACTGTTGTCCAAAACAGAATATGAATCATGGCTCAGAGAAGTAAAAGGTGATTTACATCAAGCGTTTTTTGTTGTATGCAAGAAATAACTACAGCTATATCAACTTGAGACAAGTGTACTGAAAAATGTAGAGAAGTTGGTGGAGCAAACAGTTCAAGCCTTAAAGTCCTGTTAGAGTGGATTTGGAATGTGCGTTTTTGTGTAATCTGTGAAAATACATTCCTGGTACATGTAGGTGGTCCTTGAAAAGTCCTTAAAAATGGTTGCAATTTTTAGTATAAACCTTTATGCTATCAGTGACCTGTCTCCATTCTGTGCTTTTCAATGTTTCTTTCATTAGGTATCTTGCAGAAACACAAATGGGAAGATGCTATGACAGTTGATAAGAAATCATGGGGCTATCGCAGAAACACTGTATTGTCAGATTTCCTCACCATGGATGACTTGACCTCTATTCTGGCTTCAGCTGTAAGGTGAGATAAAATTCCCTGCTTGCCCGCTTTTTCCCTTCCTGCCTTTATGGTTTGATAGAATCTGTTGCCATACTTCAGTAAAAATGCGTAGAAGGTACGCATGTTATGCAGTTGTAAAAAGAAAGCCTGAAAAATCTGAGGGGAATGTAACTGTAGTCCCACCTCTGCACTACCAAATTTCTGTTCCATCAGTCTTGTAATTGCTATTTTGTTTTCCCCTTTTTTGTAATAGTTGTGGTGGAAAAATGGGCGGCGAATTGTTTTGTTTTGGGCGAAAGGACCCGATTCGGAGGCGAATAATAGCTGTAGTCCCACGTCTTCATTTGTATCATGTCTTTTTGCAATCGATCTGGTAATTGCCATTAATTTTCCCTTTAAATTGTGATATTTGTGGTGGTAACACTGGTGGCGAATTGAATCACTTTTGGCGAACGATCCGAATTGGGGGCGAATGTATCTGTAGTCCCACCTCTGCTGTGCTAATAGACGTTTTAGCTTCTAAGTGTCGTTTTTCTATTTCGGGCCACGTTATTGTACCCCAGAGAAATGTTTTTTTTTCAAATATCGTCTTATGCACGTGTGTCCACGTGCCTATGTATGCATAAGGCAAATTCCCTGGAGAACATCACGTGGTCTAAATTGGGAAAACAAAACATACAAGGTAAAAAGGTGTATTGTCTAGTGCACTATCAGTCTTGAATGTGTTATTGATTTCACCCTTTTTTGTAACAGCTGTGGTGGAAATTTGCTGATGAACGTTGGACCAACATCAGACGGTAGGATCGACCCTATTTTCCAAGAACGTCTGGAACAGATGGGAGATTGGCTTAAAGTTAACGGCGAGGCCATATACGGAACCAAACCCTGGCACACACAGAATGACACCTCAACTCCTCATATATGGTAAGCAGTTATATCACAGGTAACCCAGGCTCACTATTTGTGTCACGTACTGGTTTCATTTGACATGAGTAAATATAGAGAGCATATTGGGCCAAGTTTAGGTCTGGAAATTTGCTAGAAAATGGAAATAAAAATCGATGAAACTTGCCAAATTTCCAGACCTAAACTTCGCCCCATATGATCTCTATATTTACTCATGTTATATGAAACCCGTACGTGATACATATAGTGAGCCTGGGTTACCTGTCGTTATGTGGGAGATATAGTATAGCTCTTTGCCCTTTCATAAGACGTTCCTTAAAGGAGCTCTGTCTCGAAATATATCAAAATTTAAACAGTGGGACCTGCTTCTTAATTGAGTGAAACATAAAGATACACCGCTCAAAACATTGAAAGACATTTACATCAATTCAGGGAAACTGAGCTGGTAGAAATTTCATTACTGTCTGGCGTGTGAATTCACTGCTCATTACGCATGCAACAATGCAGAGATGAATCTGAAACGGATTCAACTTTCGAATAATAATGCAGTTTAAGAGATTAAGGCCTCCTCAGGTCTGCAAGTTTACTCCATTATAGTGGATGTTGTCCGTCGAGTTGTCTTCTTGGTGTTCTTGCGATGGTTTTAGACAATATTTCGCCGTGAAACGAGTAAAATCCGCGACAGTTCCGCCATTTTGTTCAAACTACCAAAACAACTTAACCTCGTCTCCTGGTTTTCTCGGTCAACGGTTCAATAACCTGTAACCAGGCTGCACTTTTGACGTCATTTTGACGTCATCGATTCAATATGACAAAATTCGGATCTCGACCCAGAGCTCCTCTGCGCATGTAGAGGAGAGAGATGAAGAGCCCATTCCCAAACCCGTAAGCACTGGGGTCGAGAATAAACAAAATTCTTTCCAAATTTGGTCAACAGCAGCTGGTTATGGTGAATTATGCATGTGGTTTTAGCCAATCAGAAACGGGGAAATATTTTAAATGAATATTAAATCACTAATGGAATCTTCAACTTACTTTTGGGGGGAACATATGCACGCTTGACCTGCCTTGACTATAAATGGCTATGAGCGACTCGCTAACGCGTCGAACTGAAACCGTGTTTTCACAGGTATACCAGCAAACCAGGTGTTACCTACGCCATTACTCTGGAGTGGCCTACAACAGGCACGCTGAATCTTAGTGTACCGATTACAACAGCGACTACCACAGTGAATCTGCTTGGCTTGCCTGATGTGAAAATCCCTTGGAAGGCTTTAACTAGTCATAGTGGAATTATGATTTCTGTACCGCCCCTAACTGTCTCTGAAATGCCCTGCAAATGGGCTTGGGTCTTTAAAATGAGCAATGTTGAGTGATGGCTGTATGCGTTATTTTTCTCAATTGTTTCTTTCTAAATTTGTAAATTCAAAAAACTTCTGGGCCCAGTTGTTCGAAGGTAGATTAGAACCAACCCGGGTGTCAATTTTAAGCCGGGTTTCTTTTTCTTTTGCTCTAAAGCAGTTTCTCCGTTAGTTTTAAGCATTTTGAGAATCCTCTGAGCAAATTGTTGACAAAGGGAATTAAACTAAATTTGCCATTTAAACTTTCATATGTGAATTCAAATTTCAGGCAAACTCTGGGTCATCTTAACCCAGCTTTGAACAACCCGGCTGTGAAGTTTATTTTTTATATTTCGAGCAGTGTCACTGTGGGTGCCGGAGACTTTTCATGCGTGGTTTCCTGTTTTGCACAGTAATTTTCAAGGAGTTATAATAACTCCTCTACTGAGGCTAATTTGACTCCTTACAGTGGAGTTATTTTGGGGGGAGTTATTTTAACTCCAAAAAGGAGTTTAAAGAACTCTTTTTCAGGAGTAAAAGTGATCCCAGATATTGAGGAGTTAAAATAACCCCCAAAAAGGAGTTATCCTGTACCTAAAATTTTTACTCCACTTTCAGAGTTAAATAAACTCCAAAAAGAGTAAAAACAACCCATGTAAGGAGTAAAAATAACCTCATTTCGGAGTTATTTTAACTCCAGACTGGGAGTAAAAAGAACTCTTTTTCAGGAGTTAAAATGATCCCAAATTCGGAGTTGAATTAGGAGTTAAAGTAACCCCCAAAAAGGGGTTATCCTGTACCTAAAATTTTTACTCCATTTTCGGAGTTATAATAGCTCCCTAAAAATTACGGTGTGGTTAAGTCTTTATACTGACACGCGTGAAAAGTCTTCTTCTTGCGGCTTCGCTGCTTGTGGATTCGGCATGCGACTGATCCTAAAGCATCTTCGCCACACTCAATCGCCGCGCGCGAGAAAAAAATCCTCTGGTACACTGGCTAGAGTGGTTTAGAAACTCACTTTTTTTGTAGTTTTGATATCCTATCGGATTAGTAGCTATAATCAAAGCTCGCCCCTAAGCGACCAGCTCTAATTACGTCCACGATTGTGAAACCTCGTTTGAAATATGATGAAAAGCTCTTGTAAGCGACCGTCCCGGTTAACGACGGTCACCACCTATGGTAATTGCCGAACAGTCTATGCCATTTTTCAGTTATCAAGCTGCTTTAAGCGGCCACTCATTCATTCTTATTCATAAAAAGGATTAAGTGTTGTATTGTGGCTAGCCTGCGTAGCAAGCGTTTCCAATCGAGTTATTTGCGCGAAACTGAAAGTTGGGGAGCCTGGCAGTTCTAACGACTTTCGTTTTTTCTTTCTTTTTCAAATTTCGTGTAGTTACTTTGTCTGTGACAAAGGGTTAGCGTGGAAATTTGCCTGTTAATGTCTTGTTATAAACTTGTAGACTCTAAATAAACAACGGTAAAATGTTGCTTTGCATTACTTTTCTTGTTGTGTAATCGCCGATGCTAATAACGTTTCGTAAACTGTTGTTGCCATAGACCTATTCGGCTAACTCAGTGTTGTACCCAATTCAAATCTCCCTGGGGTTAAGTTTTTTTGTGTATTGTATTTGCATTGTAATGTGGTATTTACATTTTAAATGATCTGGAAATTCCTGAAACAAAGCGTTTTATTCCCAAAGGGTTTGAATTGGGTACAACATTGAGTTAGCCGAATAGGTTTATTTTGACGGCTCATGTCACCATTGGCAACCAGCCTTTAGTGGTCTTAGATAAAAATAAAGGGGATGTGTCACGTCTGGTTCTTACTCGGAATGGAACTTAAGGTTAGCGAGGAAATTTATTACTGGTAAATCACAAAATCACAGCTTCACGTCAAACAAGCATTAAATCATACGTTACAGACAACAAAAATAAAATTTGAAAATATGTTAGGCTGACCTTTTTTCGAAACCCGCAATTTTCAATCCGTTCCAATCCTCTTCAAGTTTGTCCATCCGTTTTTTCTTTTCTGTTATCTGTCTTAGTTATACCTTTTTGCCAAGTTTTGAGTCGTTATTTTTATGTTTCGCTAAATTTGATGGCAGCTCCCACGGTTTGAATTTTATATCAAAGAAGATCATCGCAGTTATAGACGCAAATTTGGAGTTGCGAAAAGAAGGCCCGAAAAAAATTCGGGCTTGTACGGGATTCGAACCCTTGACCTCTGCGATACCGGTGCAGCGCTCTATACCAATTGAGATAAGAAGCCAACAAGGAGCAGGTCGTTAAATTGCGATTCAGCGACAGAAATTCCATACTGACGACGTAAAATCTATCCGGAATCCGGTCAGAAGCGCTGATTGGTCGACGGAGTTGTTACATTGTTTTAGCTATTGTTTACGAATGATAGACAAATAACAAAAGGCCACAAAGGTCAAATGTAAGGGACTTGTCAGAAATTAGCAGGGGGGAGGGGGGTTGGGAATTTTAAATTTGGGTTTGGAAATTAGGTGACCCATCTCTGCAATGGGAGTGAAATTTGCTAACCCTCCCCTTGAGCTTGGCCTAAAATATATGACCCTCCCCACCTTACAGAATTGAAAGAAAAATGTTCCAGGCTCTTTAAGGAGCAGTATTCCAAGCCAACAAGAAAAAAAGGAAACAAAAACAAAATAAAAGGAAAGCAAAAAAAGCTAGGGCAAAAAGAATGGAAGTTAACTGCAAAAGAGTTATTGAAACCATTGCACCTCAGCACGAGTCGCATGATGTTACAGGGCCTAGTGGTCCATTATCTCTTCATTATGAAGGAATAAGTGGGCTCCTCAAAACCCAAAGGCCATATATCCAATATGCTTTTGAGAAGGGATTGTTCACAAATTAATGAATCACAGGAAATTATCAAGCAATATCTATGCTTCAACTTAAATGAAAATCATGATGATGATGAAAGTGATTGTATCAATGCTGTTGACATAAATGATGATGATCAAGATGCTCACAGCAGCATTGATGGTGATGCTGAAGACAGTGATGAAAAGGATAGCCAAAACTCTAATAACATTAATAACATTATTCATGACAAAAATGAAATAAGACTCTATAGCATTGTTATAAATGAAAAGTAGATGTTTGTTAAACTCTTGCAATAGTACTTCACAGTTTATATCCATAATGTTCCGTTGTTCTTTTTTTATTATCTTTTTTTTTTGTATATAGCCTGACATTACTGAGGGAGAAATAACGACTCGAAGAAATCGGATGAAATTCAGGCTATTTTTTTTACCAAATAAAGAACTTCCTTTTTCTTGTGCGGGTGAACCTCTACATGATCACGGGCATATATTTGCCTGACCCTCTCCCTTTTAACGGCACATTTTTCATGATCCCTCCCTTTTCTGAGGCTCAAAAAGATGTGACCCTCCCTCTGTTTCCACTCCCCCTCCCCCCTGCTAATTTCTGACAAGTCCCTTAAAACGCGATGAATCTCTAACAATGCTTGTGAAATATAGTCTTCTTTAGAAGAAGCATTTGAGTTTTGCTGGAGCTTGTTGCCAGATTAACACAACAGCTCACCAAAATCCACCAGGAGAAACATAAAATCAAACAAATTTGCATTCGGAACCCCATGACTACCGGATTCATTATGTAAACATTGATTTACGTCATCAATTTCTGTCGCTGAGACGCAGACGTTCCTCCGCGCTAAACGTCCGCCCGGCGAAGAACGTGGAGAAACGGCTGTTTTCGCAGGCTAGGTCAGCAGTGGCTTTGTTTATAATAACATAAGAAAAGGGAGGGTTCGATTCCTACAGAATTGATCACTAGGGACACTAACATGGCCACCGTTTTACTGTTTTGAGACACGGTAGGACGGACGTGGTGTCATGTGAACATAGCCTATCCCCATTCGCCACTTTAGAAACGAGAAGCGACCTGAGGCCGAAATGCGTCTCGCAATTGCTTTTGGGATCGTTTCTGTGGACGTGCTCGTCAGTTATTGGCCAATTGAGTTGTTTCTCTGTCCCTGTCAACAGTCCCAGAAGTCTTTACGAAAGTTAACTTGACCCAGTTCCCTCCTCGGTTTTGTTTAAAGTGGCGAACTGGTTAGTTATGCCAGAGCGCCGTGTACACGTTTGTTTTTTTCTTTCTTTTAACAACAATGCAGTCGAAAGTGCTGCCAGTTCATAAAGTGTTTTCGCATCTTCTGTGGCCATGCTAAAATAGGGGGCTCAAACAAAGACGTTTTGAGCGACGCACGTCAATCGCAAGTGGACTTTTTGCATTCTTCAACAGTGGTTTTGTACAGGTGATCGATCTCGCATTAAAAAAGATTAAATCTTTTAGTTCTTCTCAAAAATATAGTAATATGTAAAAGGTTTTCAAAGGTTTCATAACGGTCAGATGTAGGGCCTGCCACCTGGCCTATTTCGCTTTTGTGGGAGATACACAACAAAGAATACAAAACAGTGGAAAATTAGCCAGCCCGGTGACTTACTCTCCGAGAACCCGGTGACGACACAGATTCCACTGGGTCTGCTACAGAGGGGTGTCTCGAATGAAAAAAAAGAGAGTAATAATAAAATAAAATTAACTTTGCGATCATATGACAACAGAGCGAGCCCTGTTAGCCCTGACCTCGGTTAGGCCATCCTCTTTTTTTCTCCGTTTAGCGTCGTCCAAAAAAAAAGTAACGACGTAGTTAAACCATTTTTCACTTGAAATAATTCTTTTAATCTGAAAACTGAGCACAGTAACAGCATAGAGAAAATCAGGAACAAAGACAGGAACATTTTTTACAGTATATTGTGCATTTTGTTAATCCAAATATGTAAATGTTAACTTTTAACGTCATCCTGGGGTACCAGGGCCTCCTATCCCGAGATTTCTTGTGATTTTTTTTTTTCAATCCGACCGGCCGACCCAAAATCAGCAAATGCATTCGACCCTAAACGAAAAAAAAAGGGGAGATGGCCCTAACTTGTCTAAATTTATAGTCAAAACAATGAGCCACTGTTCACTACACCGCTGACTTGAACATGCGCAAATTCGGTGAGTGTTGGGTTTCATGGAACCCAGGAATTCTCGACATTTGACTTCATTACATTCCTCCCTGACGTAACTGTTCGGTGAAGATTCAGTGACACAAATTATTCAATAAGTCATTGGGTTATAAGGGAAGAAATGATAGTGCAAGCCATTGATTACCTGACACAGTCATAAGAGGTCTGAATGGAGTGGTGCATGTGGCTGGTAAGAGTCTTATGGCATTTTACACCAGGAACATCTCATCGTCGCATAAGGAAATGAAAACATGCAAGTAAGTTTAAGACTTTGATTAACAGAGATATCAAATACGCATTATTTCATGACGAAGGAAGCAATTTGACCTTCTACACTTAATTTTTAACAAAGATACAAGAAACTTTCTTTCCTACAGAGCATTTTTCGGAAAGACTAATTCTGTCCCTCTTAAATTTTGAATGGTTTATTAAATAGTTTTTGTTATTCCATGTCGAGTGAGGTGGAACATTGAACTTTCCTAAAAGGGGATAAATGTTGTTGTCATTTTATTTTTTCTTAAACTTTAGAACCAAAACTTTAAAATAGTTATACTTTGACTTTAAGAGAGGTGTTTTTTTGAAATATGTCTTGAAAATTATAAGAAGGAAATAAATCATCACTATTATTATGAAAAAAAATGTTTTGTAAACTTTTGAAAAGTTGAGCAGGTTACCTGTTGTCTGTTATGATACGATAAAGTTGGTTGATATTGGAATTAATACCGGGCAAATACTGAGGAAAAACCTAAAATCATTTCATGCCTAGTAGATAAAAGCAAAAAAGGTCAGGTTATGCTCTTTACCGAAAAAGAAAATTGGACAACAGAAATCCCTCTGTAAAATAAAACCGAAAAATGTGTCAGTTTTAAAACACTACGTGAGTTATTCGGGACCTTTGAACTACATTTGGCTCATTTCTAACATTTGGAAGTTATGTTTTTAGTTTTTAGTCTTGTCGTTGCTAACCAGATACATTCTAAATTGTAGGCAATAGTGATACATAAAAACGCCAAAGTTAAATTTTAATTTAATTCCAGTTCTTCTAGAAGACTGGAAAATACATCTGGCCTTACATATTAATGTCTCGGTTTCTTCAATTTCAACGGAGTGAAATGCCAAATTCAAGAAGAGTCGTCAATAAAGGGGCTTAACTCAATTTGAATCGATCAGTTTTTGTTAAACCAGATTTAAAATACTGACATTGTAGTTAAGTTTAAAGTAATATTTATGTGTTCCCGTCCTTGAGGCGGCATCAGATAGTGGCGAACACTCTTCACTGCACGCTACTACAAGACGAAGAACCGTTTATGCTCCATGTAGAGCGTTATTACAATGTCATGTGAAATAAGATTTTCATTCACGGAAACCTCCTCACTCGTGTTCAGCACCATAGGTTTCCTTTCGAGGAGAAATAAAGGCACTGAAAACCTTTAGTCTTGGTAACATATTCACTGGTCATAAAACATGGTCGTGGAAGGTACGCAAGAACGTACGTGAAAGTCAGCTGGCACATTTCGAACGTGAGACTTACGGTTTAGGCATCAACTCACGGTCTCAAGATTTAACCTCCAAATCTGAAGCTCGATCAGAAAAGATTGAAATTGTCAAAAACTTCAGATGGGAATAAAGTTATTTGAAGAGCTCATTATTCACAATGGCCAAATTCTGTCAGATCTTATTAGTACAACTCCATCCTCATTCCTATGGAACATGTGTACGAAAGTCTATGAGAAAGTTTAATTGGTCAACAACAAACTCTCTATAGCTAATATTCGTTGTCGTCACCTTTGGAAAATTAAAGTTAAAGCTGCAAAAGTATAAAATGGAGAGAATACCACGACTTGAGTAATCTTCCTTTTTACTTTCATTTCACGCATGTTTTGGAATGCTCCTGACCAGGTTTGAGGTTTCAGTCTTCAAATTTTGCCGGGGGGCTTTTCTCCCCATATCGCTTTCATGGTTTTGGGTTTGGAGGATCTGTTATCTAGCCTGAAAGCGGCAAAGTCGAAATGTCTATAACATTAGTTTTAACTTATTTTTATTCTTATTATCTCTAAGCGGTAAAATGACCGTGAAAATATCATTCGAAAGCTGGAGATCTTAAACAATATGCTACCAAACACATGAAGGCTTCTCATTGTAGCCATAATTAGTAGAGGAGACTGGTAGAGCTGATCATCATGACTGAGATGAAATAACAGAATGTGCAACACTGATTAAAATTTGAGTTTTCTATGCTTTTTTTTTTCTTTTTTGGTAAACCTCGGGCCTTAATAAGCTTAGTATGAACCCACCCAAATGTCGGGCTCATGGATAGCATCCTTCCTAGCAAACATATCATATCAACGACGTTATCCAGATCATGCTCTGTTTGACAGTGTATGTGCATATACGACCAATAATGAGAGTCACTCTTGTGTCATGCTCTCTAGAGTTAAAAGAGCTAGTGTACCGTTTAAGAATGCTTGCAGTGCTTATGTATTATTTTTGCTCATACGGTTTATTTTTACCACACAATCAAAGAATCAGATCAGAGCAAGATCTCTATTTTACAATGCACCTTGTTTAAAATCGTTGATCAAAGAATGACCTCCCGAGCCTGTGAGTGGTGGTATGCCGACGCACCGGTCGCACTTCCTCCTTTCTCACGAGCGTGTTATACGTTCTACTGCACCGAAACTAAAGCTCATTCGCAGAATTAAATGAGGTACATTTTTTTTGCAGTGAGTTACGATTGTCCTGGATGGGTCAACACAGTTATGTAATACATCTAATTCGCTGTGGCAGTGATACGGTCATCCCTGTCTCGTATTACCTTAGCGACTTGGGTTAGGGTTGGGGTTAGGGTTACAGGGGATGCCCATATCACTAGGGTTTTTGGAATGGCGCCCCAAAACGCGGGTGTGACACCGCCACTTTAAAACGAAAACAAAACTGGGGCGAGTTAACTTTCGCAAAGACTTCTGGTACTCATCCTTAAATTACAGCTCTCTAATTTAATCTTTTTTCCAAGGAGCCATGCATGATGCGGCTCTCTTTGAGTCACAGGGTGGCTAGGAAGAGCTGGGAAAGAAAAAGCGCGCGGCGCGGAGGACGATCGGAAGGGTGAATAATATAAAACTATCCCCCGAAGGGGAGTTGAATAGTAGTGTATATTTATCTCGACGCCTCGCGTCCCGGTATATATATCTAGCGCTGTTAACTAACCCTGACTTTGCATATAGAGTTTATCATGGGTGCAACACAGCTATGCTTACTCTAACTGAACAATTCAAGAAATAATTAGATGATCACAAAGTTATTAGTTTGGTGTCTATGGACCTGTCAAAAGCGTTTGACACCCTTCCCGTAGATCTTATTGTCAAAAAGCTTGAAGATTACGGTGGAGACTCAAAGTTATCAATCTCGTTACGAATTATCTAAGTGACCGACAACAACGCGTAAGATGATAACAACACTCTTCTATGAAAACTATAATGAAGGGTGTCCCCCAGGGATCAATTTTGGGTCCCATTCTCTTTAATATTTTCACGAATGACCTGTCTTATTCTTTTGATGAATGCACTTTATTAAAGTACGCCGATGACACTCAATTGTTTAAGTCTAAAGAATTTATCGACCAGGTTGAACATGCCATTAATGCCCATCTGAAAAATGTTGATGATCAAATGAAAAGAAATCATTCAAAATATTAAGCAATTACTTTTGGAAGGGTCCAGAGAAATCCTGTGTTGACCTGTAAAGGAATCGTTTTCCCTATTCAAGATGAATTGGAACTCCTTGGCGTCACTCTCGATGTAGTAAGCTAAAGTTTGAAGGACAGATTCGTAAAATCTGTCGTAAAGTTAGTCAACAGGTTGCTGTTCTCCATCGTATGAAGAAAATATTACCTTTTGGATCGAGGACAGATGTATATCGTGCTTTCATTGCATTGCATTTTAATTGCTGTTCAGAGTCGTGGCATCACTGTGGTAAAAGAGGTTCCGGCACTTGAAAAAAATCAATGAACGACCCCTTCGCTTTGTGACCCGTGACAAGTCAACCACGTACGAGACGTTGCTTAAGCAACTAAACCTGCTGTCCCCATTTAATCAAAGAATTGTTAAACGGCCACCGGTGTTTACAAAGCTATCCACCGCTATAGAGTCCCTAGAGGAATAAGAGAGCTATTGCATGAACGATCAACTAACGTTCATGAACATCGTTTGCAGGAGCACTCAAAGTGCCGCGCGTATCAAACGCTTTTTAAGATTACACATCGTTATAAAACGTACCACTAAATAAAAAATAGACATAATAAATTCTTTGTTATGTTGAAGCGTAACTCTATTAAAGTTCATTGAAACACCGACCACAGCTCGCACTGCAAATTTGGTGCTTGTTAAAAGTGAGAACCGGCTGGCCGTATACGTGATTTTGGAAATTTTTTGAAAGGTTTCGCTAAAAGCGCACGATTGATCGTCCTAAATATTGAATGAGTGCAATTTGTCTTGAAAAATTGTCAAATACTGCTTTCTGTCCGAGGTTTGTACGATAAATAGTACTGTTTCACCTCAGATGTGATGTATAAAAAGTGTAAAAGGTTGGTTAATACACG
Source organism: Porites evermanni (assembly GCA_942486025.1). Lineage (NCBI taxonomy): Eukaryota > Metazoa > Cnidaria > Anthozoa > Scleractinia > Poritidae > Porites > Porites evermanni. Next base: position 23,851 of record CALNXI010001701.1, read on the forward strand.
CACCCAGATTTGTTGGCAAGATTTTGTAAAGAACTTGTCGAACGCAAAAAATTCTGCCTAATTTGTTTTCCAGGCCTAATCCACTGTGGTCAAGAGCCCTTAAATGTAGGCTCTTGAATGTGATCGAAGATGACTGCTATTTTTTGACTCGATGTAAGATGTTTCAATCTATAATCACTTATAGCCTTTCCCTCAAATTAAGTCACATGAATGTGCCCTTAAGTTAACAGATTTGTGGATTACAAGTTTATTCTTTGATATTAAATTATAAACTTATTAATCACAGCTTCGCTTTTAGCCCTGGCTAAATATATATATTAATCTTAGAGGAAAACACATCCTCGGGGCTGAATTTGATGTCTAAGTTGGATTTCTCAAATTTTATATTTTAATCGCGCAAATACATGTAAATACATTTTGCTTAGCTTTTACAAAATTATGTAATAATCTCCTGATCTACTCTTACTTTTAACAATTTTTAACTGTGTATATATTTTTATATAGGCTTTTAATGAGAAATCTTCTCCTTCTATTATTATTTTTATTAATTTATTTATTTTTCTTGGCATGTCTGTAAAGTAGCCAAGAATATTCCGAGTTACGGGAGCCAATCAAAACGCGCGAAAATTGCTATTCACTGATTTGGTCAATACTAAAAGAAGTTAATCATTTCTCTCTCTCTCTCTCTCTCTCTCTCTCTCTCTCTCTCTCTCTCTCTCTCTCTCTCTCTCTCTCTCTCTCTCTCTCTCTCTCTCTCTCTCTCTCTCTCTCTTCTGATCGTCTCTTGCCTACTTTTTTTGTTTTATATTTTTACTGGAAACCCAGCAGATGATGGCCGTGATGCGAAACGACGTTACACTGAACGGGAGGAATAATGTTTCTTTCCCGCAAAAGGCTTTTAGTCTTTACCGACAAACACTAAGTTTCCAAGGAACTGTTTAGCCTGTTCAGCTATTTTTATAATTTAAGTATTTCTATACCGTCCTTTTTCGCAAAAATGAATAAATGCTAACCTATTTGTAATAGCCTCTGAAATATTATCAGCTGCTGCGTGAAAACAAGTTGTTATTATTCCATAGGGTTCTTAGAATAAAATCAGTTACAGAGCTAAAGATAGCGATAACTACAACTTACTAATTTTCCGTTGAGGGAAATAGCTTCACCTAATTCTGGTTGTGTATAGTGTAATTGGTAAATTGTTTTTTTTAATTGTTGTCGATAATAAAGTTCTCATTTCAAGCCTCTGCGATAAAACTGTACTTTAGGCCCTCTCCGTCACTCCAATGTATTGTGTACCGCTGAAAATGTCTCCTGGGCAAACAGACGGGAAACGGTTTTTTACTTCACGAAATATTTTTTTTTAAGTAGCCGATCACCATTTGATTTCGTCCACATTTCAGATGGAAAACAATGGTTTTACGCTCAATATTTTGGAACAACGGGAAAACTTGACAAAGATTACTGGCTAACAGTAAAAATTCTCAAATGTTGCCATGTTGATGGTCCTTCCTTCCGTCAAAGAGAACTGACAACAGTGTGTTGTGAATTTCACAAACTACATTAATCCAATAAATTTAGGTCAGTCAACACCAAGTCAATATTGATGTAAATTTTGAAGTTGAGGTATGACTGAACACACAAAACAGTTCCTAGGTCGACGATTGACGCTTTTATCGCATCGTAGTTGCTCTTATTTAGAAGGCTTAACTACTTCGAAGCATCCAAAGAAGAAGAAAATTCAAGAGGTAATCTACTTCAATTTTTCGGTTTTCGATGGTAGTCGTGATTAAGTCCACAAAGAAACAGATCGAGGGGCATTTTTACACAAGACTCTGTTAATTAACATTTGCGATATTTAGAAATTATCAGTGACTGTTGCGGGTACGTAAGGTATAACAATTATGCTAGTGATTACATAATAACTATAATTTAATGGTCACTTTTACACTGATATTACTGGTACTGAGTAGTTTTTCTATCTCGACTTTGAATGATTTCTAAGAGCTCTTAGAAAATGGGCTATTAATATTCAACAAACGAGTTTTTTTTTCGGAATAATGCGAGCGACCAAGCGTGGCAAGACGTAACACGCCTCATACAATATGATGCTACACTCGTAGACGGAACTTATTTTAAATTATCACGCTTTCTCATTGTAACTATTCTTTAACTCAATTTACCCTTTCCTTCTACAGTTGAAAATCTAACGAAATGTGACCTGATCACATTTCGGGCCTATAACATGGTGAAGAACGAGTACGAAAAACTCAAGCCCGATGATGATGAGAAGGAGGAAGTCAACCCAGTTTTGAACGCCAACATATTTTCTCGTTTAACAATATGGTGGATGAACAAAATATTCGTCACTGGAAACAAGCGGCCATTAGAGGAAGACGATTTATTTCCACTGTTAGAAGGGGACAAATCCGAGGTATTAACGGAGAAATTACAAAAAGAATGGGAAAAAGAATTGAACAAACGGCATCAGGGAAAAAGACCTCGATTTTGGAAGGCGCTCATGCGCGTCTGCCCTTGGTACGAATATTTCACAATTATCGCGTTGGTACTAACAGACATGGCAAACAGAATGACTTTACCAGTTCTTTTGGGCTTTTTGATCTCTTACTTGATGGGAATTCGGCAGTTAGACGTAAGCTTCAAATACATTTTACCAACATTTATTTGCATTACATCTCTCGGACGAAATCTCGCCCAACATCATTATCAAAACAGATCCGCCTTATTGGGGATGAGATTTAGGGCGGCGGCAACTGGAATATTATACAAGAAGGTAAGTGAAACATTTTATAACTTCAAATTGATAACAAAAATAAAATTTAACAGCATAGTATTCTTCCAGAACTTTTAACAAAATTGTAGCTATATTGAATGATCGTTTCTAGCATACAATATCTAACAACTACTTTATACAGAATACCCACAAGATAAAGACGTTACAAGTCAGTTCTTTTATTTTACTTTCGTTTGTAAAACTAACTTAAGAAACCTACAAAGAAGATCGGTGGATCTAACATGTTGATTAAAAATTATGCAAGAAATAAAAATAAAAGCGCGAATAATAGTTTCTCAGTGCTCCCAGCAAGAGGGTTAAATACCAATATTTTGCATAATTTGTTTAACCAATGATCAGTCCGTGGGCAACAACTTTACCTATTTATGTCATTATTACTAAGGAAATATTTTCCTGTATGCTGACGTTTACAAGACATAGCTAAACTGGCAAGCAACACAATTTTATGGTTCTCGCTCGCCTGATTTTCCGTACTTTAAAGATCCAGATTTTTGTCTATAAGACGAAATTCATGGTGATCATGAATGCGCAACGTTGTTTATAGTGCTTTAAAAAAGTATTCATTCGTGGTCAGAGAAGCGGAAATTTCTTGGGAAACCTGGAGTTAATTCAAACCTATTTTGCCAAGATATAGTATGAAAAGTTTTTGAAGAAGTTTATATTGGTAATTGATTTCTAGTTAGATAAAGAAAATGTTGCTTTTTGAACCACGATCTAATTGACCAGTAGTGAAGCTAGTTAAGAGAAAGCATTGGGCAATAAGATTCAGTTGGACGAACAAAAGAAGCCGATTTCAGCCTTTTAAGGGCGTGTTCTTTAACTTCTCAATTTAGCTTAATAAAGCCCAGTGGGGTTTATCCAAATTTAATTCAGTTTGTAAACAGCGTTTCTTTAACTTCTGGAAAATGACTTTGATCAATGACTTGTGAGGGAAAAAAACCTACAACAATTTGAATTAGGTCAACCAGGGAACAAAGTGCTTGAAAGTACGTCATGTCAGGTACCCGGCTAGTGTCGGAAAGGTGAAAAGATCGAATTTGAAGTCAATTGTTTCCAATCTTACTGAAAGAGAGATAGAAAGCGTCCATATTTCTATCAACGAAAAATATTAATTTGAATGTAAATAACTAAAGTTTTTCCACATTCTAGAAAACGTTTATTTCTAACCAGAGACGCGTGACTGAGTATGGTAAGAGTGAACACAATGCTTAATTATGCGTTTTATGTGCTTTATGAGATTTCATGCGTGTTCGGTATACAATACCCTTTTCAACTCTGGAATATGTTTTTCTTTATCTCTGACCACAGAGGTGGAAAAAACGTAAACATACTCTTCAGACATCTCATGAAGGCCAATTCGATGATGACTCATGCTGCCACTCAGCTTTCATTACATTCCAATATTCTGGTCATGAATGTTATAGTAAATCTACCAGGTGATACTGACAACTAACTAGCCAAATATAAATCCACGCTAAGATAAAGAAAGGAGAAACTTACGATGTACATCTTTCATTTGAGTACTATACATCAAATAAATTAACTTCTTAATTCGCTGTACTGAAATCAGGTTATCATCTCCAACTTGCGGATGACGCTGTGTCTAATTTTTTTTTTTTGCATAGTTAGTACAGGTGACCCAGAATGAAAACTGGCACAAATCAAAAATGAAACAATGGTGTTACGGTGTGAATTTTGGGAGCTATTGACAAGCATAATCGTTTGTTTTTGGTTCACAACCATGAATGAATAAATTTATGGGACGTTTTTTATTTGTCAGCTGGATACAAATGGTAAGAATGCTGTTGAACAGTATCTTCGGTCAAGTCCAGAAAACAGGGGCAGCCAACGACCGTCTCCTCCTAAATTGATTGAAAACATTTTTTTTAGACTATCCTGAGCACTTTTAGATCTCTAGAAATGCATTCTAAGTGGCGCTATAAAATTTGTCCCTGTTCGGTCATCCTAGGGCAACTTGAGTCTTCTAGAAATTGCAAGGGCTTCAGTATTATTTTCCCGAAAATTTTAGATGCAGATTATCGTTTTGAATTTTTCTGATTCCTCTCTCCATCACATTTTTGAATTCAAAGATTTTAGGTTTCCTTTTTCTACGAAAAATAGTCTAATCTGGGGAGTGAAATGTGAAAAATTAAACTTCAGAAAATCGTAGGGAATTAATTAGATAAGCTTCGAAAATTGTATACGGAATGGAACGGTCATCTAGAAATTTTAAGCCGTTCTCAAGCAATAGAAAATTCTAGGCCATGTTTGCTTGGTCTCTCCGAACAGATATTTTACAGAAAACAGTCGTTGGGTGCCCCTGGGAAAAGCAGCAACAAAAACATAACTACTAGAAAGAAAAGAAAAACTTCACAGTTTTTTACAGCGTGGATGACCCAAAATTCGTGTTCCATTCCTTCAAAGCCTTTTTTGTTACCAGTTTCAGGACTTTGCGGCCATTTTTCACAATGGAACCATCGAGTTAGTAGAGGAGACTGATTATCGAAGCCGGCAAACATCAAAATCGGTTGAAAACAACAGTGCTGTAGTTTATTTTGAAAACTCCCTGACCGTGCACAATTCTTTGTTTTTGTTCACAAATTGTGACTGAATAAACTATATTCAATTGGTCAGTAAGTTTATATGGACAGGCGGGTTACCCCACCTAAGCGAGTAACCTCACCTACCTAGGGTCCCTCACCTCCATGTAGACAGACCCTAACAAAGGAGTCTGACAGGTTTCAAAACCATTCCACTTAAATAAATATGATGGAACTGATTTGCGGAAATGGTAAACGCTATTCCGCAGCATGGACATTTACCCCAGAAACCCAAACCGTCACACCAAGCGGGTTTGCTCGTGTAAATAGTAAACAGTTAACAGCCCTTGTTTAAGATGCCTTTCACTTCTGTTTTACTTGTAATGAGGAAAGAGAGACGAATTAATTTCTGATAGAAAAATTTGCAGGGAGGAATCAGTTGTCAGTCCTTAAAAATTTTATTATCTTCTTGCTTTTTAAGAAATCTGTGCATAGTCCATGAAATAGAACCTCGCATAAATTAACATTCTTGATTATATATAGCCTAGCCATGCCAAGATGCACGCACTAACGCGGTAGCCAATTTCAAGAATATGTACGTCTTCGTGGGTATATATATTGTTAAATGCAAATAGTGATTTTGGTCCATCGAGCTGGATGTTCCTAGATTGATTTCCAACAACAAGGAAAGTCTTAAAAGCAGAATACGCAACGCCGAGAGCATTCATAAACTATCAGTCGGAGTTGTTCGGAGTCGACCCGAGTGAATCGAAGTGAAGTACGAAGCACGACTTTTTTTTCTAAATCTTGCTTTATTGGCCGAAAGAAAAAGAAAGAAAGAATGAATAAACGCTGCATGGTTTTCGGCAATAAAATTAAATTAAGTCCGGAAAAAACACTCTGAATAGTCCCGGAATAACCTAACTTTTACCTCAGAGTGGTTTACGTTCGAAGATTTGTTTTTCTTTGACTTTGACCTTTGATTGGGTTCGGAGGATTGAACCACGGTCACTTTAGAGCACGTTTTGATTGCGTTTCTTAGAAGGAGACATGTAATAAAATAAAACAATAAAAAAACAATAGCATCATCTGCCAGAATTAAAATGTAGAGAGTTTATCACTTCACTCGATTTTTGCTAGGCGAACGACTGAGGTTTGTAAGGAAAAAGCTCCCCTACGTTTTGGGCGTTCGAATTGCACCACGTGCTATTTCAGAATGTTTTGGTATACTTCCTCCGCCTCGGAGTTATACTTTTTACTTCTGCATCCTTAAACGCGCGCAATAGGGGAAAAAATGAGATGAAATCGAGGGCCAACGTAAATATACTTCAATTTGATATTTCAACCCAATTCTCCCACGAAATATTACGCGAACGAACGTATTGTCAGCAATATAGGGTACTTTTACTTGAAATCATAATAAAACGTCAAGTTTTTCCTGAGGACTTTGCAATGTCCTTTTTAAAGTGAGTATTTCGCGCAAGACCATGACGTACCATTCGCGATCAGTAAAAAACGCTTGTTGTAAATACTATTAGAAGACCTTATGAAGTGTGTGTGTATGTGAAGTCGATAGGATGCTCTTGAAAATAAATGTACTTCGTAAGAAGCTTCTTATTAGCCAAAATATGTAACAAAACGGTTCGAGAACAAATATTTCCAAAGGTTATTTCGGGTTATGAAGCTATTTTAGTAAAGACTCTTAAAAAGCTGACGACTTAACTTGTTTTAATAAAAAAGAAAACAATATCCGTCGTACTATAGAAACTCCTCCTCTAAATAGATTTTTTCGTTAAGTTCTAGCAGTGAGCTCAACCATTTTAGGAAGTTTAACAAGCTATTTTTTTTTATTTATGTCATTCAAATTAAGCATTTCAGTGACAACCCTAATTACCATTTCCCTAGTTAATGTTTGCCAAAGCTGGAGCAAGTACGATTTTATCAAATTATGTTCACTTGGTTTTCTTTTACTTGTGAGCTTTTGTTGCTACTGTGATTTGTTACTTACCAGCCTGTATATAAGCCTAGTTTATAATTTTCCTTTATTTCCTTTTTTATTTCGTTTTACCAGTAAGTAATATTCATTTCTGTATTCTTAAATGCCATAAACCTTAACTTTCTGGAAAAGAAAACGAGAGCCTCGTAAAGGCGCCACATTTCTAAGAGTTAAATATTAATAAACCTATATTTTTTGTAACTTTAAAGCAAACTGAAGGTTTGCTACGACGTATAATTGACCTGTTGAAAGTCCGTCCTAATATAAATAATTATTTGAACGAACGTATTGTGAGCAATATATAGGAAAATTTAACTTGTATTCATAATAAAACGTCAAGTTTGTCCTGAGCACTTTAGAATGACTTTCTTTTTTGATATATTGCGCGCGCTATGACCTACTATTTCGCGGTCAGCCAAATCTAAGTAGAGACTGCCAAGTAGATGATAAAAAAGATCTTCAGCGAAAGTTGTGTCTATGTAAATTGTAGGAAAGGACGTATGTTGTTGCAAAAAGTTCTACTTCACAAGAAGTTTCTTATGTGCGAAAATAACAAAACAGAACAACAAATATTGCCGAAAGTTATTTTTGGTTATATACCTATTTTTGTGAATACTCTTAAAATAATTGACGACTTCAAACTTATTTTAAAGAAAGAGGACTTTATACTTTTTACGTATAAAGAGCACGTTTTCGATCAAAATTTTTTGCTTTTTTCATTATGCTATGACTGCATGCCGATTCGTTCATCTTATTTTAACCTGCATAAACCGATATTGCTTTACTATTGTCATAAATATTGATAAAAGTGCATAATTTTTTCCTTACCATCAATTTAAAGAAATGATATTATATACTTTTACATGATGTTAAAAAGAGTGGTTTGAACCTATATGAACTAAATCACGGAAGTCAGGGAGGAAAAACAATATAAAGAGGAATATCATCTACTACAATTTCAAAATTTAAATAGATCATACAGAAAATTGATTTTTCGCAGTTTTTTCGCGGATACCTCACCTTCACGTGATATTTTTTTACACCCACTCATTTTACTGTTCGTTTCATTGTTGTCCTAGGTGCTTCGAATGAGCCAATCAAAGCTAGCGAAGATAACTTCCGGTTACGTCATCAATTTAGTATCCAATGATATTCAACGTCTCGACCTGGCGACTCAGAACCTCTTTGCATCCTTGCGATCCCCGTTCGACCTCGTGATACTGGGAATTCTTCTCTGGGTTTTGATTGGTTGGCAGGCCGTCACCGGGCTGGCATTTGCTCTCATTCTCATTCCCTACGAGGCGGAGATGACAGGCTGGGTTGCTAAGCTCAGAATGAGGGCGGCAAGGGTAACAGATAAGAGGTTAGGGGTGATGAATGAGATTATTTCAGGAATACGAGCTGTTAAGATGTATGCTTGGGAGTTGCCGTACAGAGATGCAGTACGTGCGATAACGAGGTAAGCTAGAACAATTTTTAAACATCAGATTCATTTATAATTAACCTCTCTCCTGGAATCTTTTTTTCCCACCACACCAGAGATACAGCGAAGCAAATTTGAATCTTTGGTTAATTATTTCAAACCCAGCTTTATGAGCTAGTTCTCAGGGTCTAGGCTTGACTATCAGATACTAAATAAAATAATAAATAACGATATATAGGTAGCACATCCACTAAGTGGTTCTTCGTCTACCTGATTACTGGTCGAATTGAAATTTGGAAATGTTGGTTTTTGAGTAGAGGGGGAACCGGAGTACCCGGAAAAAACCTCTCGGAGCAAGGAAGAGAACCAAGAACAAACTTAACCCACATATGGCGTCGACGCCGGGATTTGAACCAGGGCACTTTGGCGGAAGGCGATTGTTCTCACCACTACGCCACCCTTGCTCCTATCCTTGTCCCCTACTGTTCGGGAAATGCAACCAGTCACTCCTCCCCCGACGAAGGTCGGAAAGAAACAAATTTAAAAAACAATAACCACCTCCTCTTTCTTATACTATGATGGGAGAGGGATTAACTTCTGTGGTCTGGGGTTTGGCAACCCTAATACTGTTCGTAATATAAAATGGAAATAGAACATACGTGCCAAAACGATACTAATTGCTTTAAAAGATACCGACATTACCCTTTTAAATTTCCTCTTGTACTTTCTAGGTCTTATACAGAATACCCTTGTTTTTATATTTACAGGTCTGAAATCTCTATCCTGCGAAAAATATACAATATTCTCTCGACATTCGCCTCCTTGCAGCACACATATGACAGCGTGATCTGTTTGATCGCTTTCATAACTCTCATCTTCACCGGGATTCGCCTGACGCCATTTAACGTGTTTACAATGGTCGGTCTCTTGTCGGAGAACAGGCGTTCTCTTGTTTATGGTCTCACGGACGGAATGCAGCTGATTGCGGACTGTTTTGCGTCGCTTGAGAGAATTGAAGGATTCTTGTTGATCGAGGAGCTCTACGAAAATGGAAAAGAAGATAAGGAAAGAGAAGAAAAACCAGGGAAGGAAGACAGTGAAGAGAGAAAGGAAGAAGCAGAGGAGGAGGAGGAGAGTTCTAAGAAACCATTTCTAAAGGTGAGGTATTTTAACGCAATCTGTCTCTTTACGAATGTATTCAGATATAGATATATATATATACATTCAAAACGCTTTCGCCTTGGCCATAGCATTCAACATTAGTTTTTCAAAACTACGCTCTGAGATCGTAGGTCATAGACTTTGCTTTAACAACCGACCCTTTTGATTTAAGTGTTATGGCATGATTCGAGTCACTTCCCGTTTGCCCCGCCATTTGTATTTGCCTAGACTTTCTCAGTTACTGTCAATATCTAGCATTTTTAGTTAATCCTTTTGGTAGTTTTGTATCCAGTACCTTATTGACCTTTCCTTCCCTTTCCTGTTAACCTTTATTAACTTTTAATTTCCTTTCCTTCTATCCTTGATTACCTGCATGCTATGTAATGCGTAAAGACTTTTGAGAAGGAAAATATTAATCAATACATTAACTTGAAACTTGAACCTTTCAAAACAATATCCAGAAACACGAAAGGCCGTGACAACATGCGCTTCATGTACTTCTTTGCGCTTGACACTGGGTTCCTCGGTTTGGGATTGCTCCTGAATATTTTTTCAATTCCCATTTTGTGATTGGCTGTAGCGATTCGGTATGCCGCACCTTATTTGAACAGTTCGCTCCAAGCAAGATAATCCGAAGCAGATTCGGATTCTTGAGTCCACGCCGTGGATTCCGGATTTTAGGTAATGGATTGCGGATATCTTGTCAGTGGAATTGGGATTCCGGATCCCAATCGCGTTAGCGGGATTTCAGATTCCTAGTGGTGAATTCCCCGGATTTCGCATTCCACATTCCATGGTTTTTTTTCGGATCAATTTAGGTATCTGGGGCCCGCTTCTCGAAAGTTCCGATAATTAATGGGCCCGTAAAGCTGTTGTTGTTTACATGTAACATAAAGGTTTCAATAGTTTTGCATCTAACATGATAAAACTATCAGTTAATGAAACAAAATGGAGTATTTTGCTAGCCAGGACCAGGGCTCTTACTCTTTTTATTTCGATTTGAATATTTGATTTCGGGCCCGAAAAGTTACCGGGACTTTCGAGAAAAGAGCCCCAGGGAACTGCCCACCTACCCCTCCCTTAAGCCAAAATTAACACTTACTTCTCATTTAGGGCAAAACGTTAGCTTAGGGGAGGGGTAGGGGGCAGCTTCCCAGAAATATATATGATCCATTTTTTGTTCTATTTTCCAGGCATCCAACATAACTTGCCATTGGAATGGTAAAAATGAAAGTCCGGTTCTAAATGACGTCAGTATAGAAGCCAAGGAAGGTAAATTAGTTTTGGTGACAGGTCCTGTTGGTGCGGGAAAATCCTCACTTCTTCTCGCGCTTCTCGATGAACTTCCTCCGAGCTCAGGTAATATTGAGCGCAGTGGAAGAATAGTCTACGTTCCTCAGACAGCTTGGGTATATAGCGGCACCCTGAGAGAGAACATTCTCTTCAACCAGAAGTTCGACCAAGAAAAATACGACCGAACGATTGAAGCTTGCGATTTGAAGAAGGACATTGCTATGCTGCCTGAAAGAGATAATACTGTTCTCGGAGAGCGTGGTGCTAGTCTGAGTGGTGGTCAGCGTGCACGCGTCAATCTAGCACGCGCAGTGTATAGCGATGCTGATATCTATTTGCTTGATGACCCGCTAAGTGCTGTCGATGCTAAAGTTGGCAAACACATCTTTGAGAAATGTATTAACGGGTTGCTAAGCAACAAGGTGCGTGTTCTTGTGACGCATCAATTGCAGTACATGAAAAGCGCAGACCACATCGTAATTCTGGACAACGGAATCGTGGTGAAGGAAGGGGAATATGAGGCAATGAAGGAAGCTGGACTGGACTTCGAGACACTGGAGAAAGAATTTGATCAAGGGCAGGAAAAGTATCATGAAATTGAAGGAGGAAAACTGACCGTAACAACTGACCAGGTAAACTAGTCACGATTCGCAGACAACTGAATACATTCGTTGGTTAAGCGCTGTACTCGTAGATATGAGCATATTGGATTTCAAGGAATCATCGCGTATACACAAACTGCTGCTGTGTCTAAACGAATCAGGGGAACCCCTAAATTTATTCTAAAATCTAAGTCTTTATAACATAAGCAACCAATTGGTTATAAAGTTCCAAAAAAATTCACCGCAGGCTCTATTCAAAGGAATGACCTTAAAAGACTTTTGCATTACCATAGTCCTTTTCGCGTTTCAGTTACACCTGATATATAAAATACTTTTTTCACGGTTTCGTTACAATTTTATCTAAATTTGAGGGAAAATATTTTCACGCATTTCAGTCATCAGAAGATCCTGCGCACTTGGTCACTTTATTCTCGAGCCGGGGACTGGAGTCGAATTGTGTCCCGCCATTTCTTGTGCGACTGTTTCTGGAGACTCGCTTGTCAGCAAGCAAGGACAATGGCGACGTGAACGAGAACGGGAAAAAAAAGGTTTAGATTGGCAAAACAACAACTCTGCACGTGCATCACGCTTTTAAAAACATTTTTCTGCCATTACTGCACGACTACGACCTGAAAATACCCAATTTCACGTTTTGTGGAGGACGTGAACAAAGACAACGACTGTCTTTTTCTTTTCCTGAACTTTGCTACAGTATTTTAGAATTCAACTCCAGAAAAAAATGCCAAGATTTGACGAACTGAACGTGACGGAATAAGCGCGATAAAGTTTGAAGTAGCGTGAATTTACTTTGTAAGTGACGTTTTCGTAGCCGTCGCCGTCGTCGTTGCTTAAGCTCCCCATTGGGCAGATTTCTCGGTGTCCCTATTAACAGTCCCAGAAGTCTTTGCGAAAGTTAACTTGACCCAGTCTCTCTCTCGTTTCTAAAGTAGCGAATGGTTTTTAGAATACGTACATTTCTTTAATAACCATACCCTGCAAGCAGAGATTTCTCTGTTGCATGGCTTTTAGGGTTTACGAAGTCGTTCGCGTGGCTTGTCTGTCGCGTAGTTGTTTTTTTTTTTTACGTCTTGCGTTTCTCACGGGGCCTAAACAAACCAACTACACGACACACAAACCACGCGAACGACTTCATAAACCCTAAAGGCCATGCAACAGAGAAACCCCTGCTCGCAGGGTACATTAATCATTTACCACAGGGGCGTTCTAACTCTCGGAGAGGAAGTTGTCTAAAATGTTAGTTAGAAAGAGCCGTTACTTTTGGAAAAGGTTTGATAAGTCGCCCAATGTAAGGTGATCCAATACATCGGATTCTGGATTCCATACTGTGGATTCTGGAATGCAGGTACTGGATTCGCGATTCTTTGCCAATAGAACTTGTATTCCGCAATCCAATTGTTCAGATTTCGTAAGCTGAGTATGAATTCCAAAGCCCAGGATTCCTGATGTATAAGCAAACTTTTCCAAACTCCAGAATCCGAATTACCTCATGCAAAGCCAGTTAAAGGCAGCTACAATGACATTGTTTTCTTTACATCAGTCCCACGACGGTTAGCTAACCCTTTTTCTCTCTTTCAGGAAAATTCCAAGCGCAAGGAACGCCGTGAAAGCGACTGCTCTGAAGGTGCCGCGAAGGGCCTGGTCACTTCTCAGGAGGACCGAATTGTAGGCACCATTTCTGCCCGCCTCTACTGGCGCTACTTCAGATCGGGCCTGCATGGAATATTGTTAATGTTCCTATTACTGCTGTTCCTAATCGCGCAAGGTAGGTGCATGTATGCTTGTATCTCATTAACTCCTTTTTTGAAATTCTCGGAGCCGTGGTAAATCATTTGCTTCTAAGTTTTGACCGCATCATATATTTGTGCGCTGATGGGAGGCCAGTTTAATGAAACCTCAAAGAATAACTATCAATTTTTCTTGGCCAACAAGCATAGTCGCAATGAGAGATTCTTTTATGCAGACAAAATATCTTTTTCCTAATCTTGCGGGAAAAAAGCGGGAGAACTTGAGAGGACAAGATTGGTCGATCTATTGTAGGCCACATGGGTAGGCAATCACACACCACGCGATTTTTTTTTCATCTCTGATGATGATGTTGATATATCGGCGAAAGCTCGGAATTCAAATTTTACAGCACTTGAAGGCCTTACTCGAACAATATTTCACTTTCTAACGTTTATATTTTTGATACTATGGAATGTTCCAAGAAGATAAGAGCTAATTATAACTTGCTCCAATTTACCAACAAAGCATCAAGCCTTGTTGTTATTGTTTAGTAAAAGTGACAACCTAGAATGTGCCGAAGTCGTTGTTGTGAAGAGTTTTTCTCCTGTAGCCAAAACATCTTTTTTTCAATCTCGCGGTAAAAGGCGGGTGACCCTGAGAGGACAAGACTAGTCAATCTAGCGTAGGCCACATTGACAGGCAATCAGAATATGATAACAATAATAATTAGTATTTACCAAATCAGTGAATACCAATTTTGCGCGTTTTGGTTGGCTCCTGTAACTCGGAATATCCTTGGCTGTTGTCTGATTTGAGACCGGAGCCAAGATGGCGTCTCGTTTCGAGACATTTTCGAAAGACGAAATTGAAGTAGTTGTACAAACAAATACCAAGAAATCGACGATCTTTGGCTTGCCATTGTTTACTGGTAGGTAGAAAATTATTTTCATGCTGAATTTGTAACAAAATCGTAAAAATGCACTTGACAAAATCCGAAATGTTTGTAAATTGTAAAAATTGTAAACAAAGTTCCTACCAAGTGACGTTTTTAATTGCAAAAAGTTGCTTTTTTTCATTTTTATCCAGCTGATTTGGTAAATACTTAAACAACTATCCCCCTCAGGGTCGGTTCATAGCGCTAGATATATACCTCGACACTTCGCGTCTCTATATCCACCAATATTCACCTCCACTACGGGAGATATTTATATAATAACAACATTCCATAAACATATGCTTGTAAGCCCCAGCCCTCACCTGTAAGCCTCCCCCAGTTACAAACCCATCTATCTGCAAACAAAAATTCCACAAACTTCCGCCCCCGGGCTGGAGATCTGTACATAATAACCACATTCCATAAACAGGTTCTTGTTAGCCCCACACCTCCCCCGACAGCCTCCCCCACTTACAAACCCCACTATCCACAAACAAAAAAGATACATCCGGTTTTACCAACCCCCCCCCCCGTCCCCCCCCTCCCCCAAATATATGCCATCCCCCTCTGGCTTGCATTGAAATGTAATCGATTTTTTCTCAACGTCGACGTCTTGAATCTTGGATTAGATTTAACGGAGCAACTTAAGAATGTATTCTGATCAGCACTGTTATATACATCTGGCACTAGCTCGTTTTGACATGCTGTTCTTAGTCCGCTTATAAGCTTCCGCTGATACAAGTCCCCTTCCCCTCCCCCCTGTCCCTAAGCCCTCCTGAAACCTTTACAAAGTTGTCTAAGCCAATGGCTTATAAGCGGACGTTTACGGCCGGTACTCATACATGAACTGTGCAGCTCCTTTCTAACTAGAATTTTTCTACAGCATCTATAATTTCTCCCAACCTGTGGCTGGTGCATCTAACGCGAATGAAATGGGTGGAACAGAAGCACAAACTTAACCTCATAATTTACGGCAGTCTGGTGGGAGGGGCTCTCTTTCTTGCTGTTCTCCGAGGTCTCCTCTACTACTGTACCACACTAAGATGCTCGGATAATCTTCACGATCGGATGGTTATTTCCATTCTTCAGTCGCCTGTTTTCTTCTTCGACACCAATCCTTCCGGGAGAATACTTAACAGATTCTCAAAGGATATTGGGATCGTTGACGAGTTTTTACCTCCTACGTCACTACTGGCTATCCAGTATATATTGCAGACTCTAGCGTCTGTATGCGTCACGTGTTCTACCAACTATTGGGCGATCATTGGCGTTATTCCTATGGTGACTGGTTTCTTTGCAATCAACAGGTAACTTAGATCAATCTTCGCCTTGTGCTCGGTACACTTAAGATATTCACTTTGATGAACAAGTGATATTACGGTTTATTCTTTTTATGTTTCAGTTAGTTGCAACATGACCTGACGTATGAAAGGGAAAACTTTAAATACCGATTTCTAACAGTGCTTTGATACTTTAACCGGCTTCTGATTAAAAAATAAATAATTTATCCCAAAACACTGCCGCAGTAGGTCCAAAGAAAGTATAACAATATGAACTGAACAGACAAAGGCATTGTTCTACAGAATGTTCGGCCCGCCCCTACTTAATTGACTACCTTGTAATTTAAAGATGATTATGGAAGTCTAAACTTATACATGTATACGTAAAAGCCTGTAGAAAAGGCGATTTTCCCCCCTTTTTTCAGGCGCCCAGAAGCGCAATGCGAGCGTGGAGCGCGAGACACGTGCTATGGGTTATAGCGCCTAGCCTGCAAGCAAGCTCTCCATTTGGGGGATATCGTGAAAAGTAGACGCGCGAGACTGGGCACGCGAGAGGAGACGCGAAAGCAGGAGCCGGTTTCCCCGCTCACTCGCGCTTTCTCGCGCCCTTTGCTCGCCCAAATAGGAGAGCTTGCTGATAGCGCCTAGTTCCCCTGTCGCGGGTGTCAATATATTTGGTGTTTTGAGTTTTACAATTTTAAAATAGATCACTGTGGATGGAATATGCACTATTTACTTAAATAAAATAGGTGGTCCGTTTTGTAAAGATTGTCGAACTCCTCTCTGTGTAGATATTATCTGAAGACCTCTCGTGAAATCAAGCGAATGGAGGCGATAAGTCAGAGCCCGGTGCTGGCTCACCTGGCCGACACTCTGGAGGGAATCATTATCATCAGAACATACCACATGGAAGAAAAGTTTATAAAAGCTTTTAACGAGTAAGACTTTGTCTTTCTTCTCTCCCCTTTTCTCTATAGTCTGCCGCGGACACAGCCGTTCTTTGGAACGTTGCGTGGCGATACAAAGAACGGCTGTGAAACAAACTCCATTACCTTTAAAAAAGTTAACCTGTGAACACAGACGTATTTCCGGTTCGCCCCATTTAAGGTAATCCGCATTCTGGAATCTGGAAAGTTTTTGTTTGTGGAATCCTGAATTCTGGGTTTCGGAATCCGGAACACGGCTCAAGGAATCTGGAATCCCGCTAACGCGATTGGAATCCGGAATCCCAATTCCACTGACAAAATATCCGAAATCCACAGCGTTGTATTCAGGATCCAAGACTGTCTTGGATTCCTTTTCATAGGGTAATCCGTTTGTCGCTTCAATTCTGATATAACTTATCGAGCGGCAAGAAGCGAGGACCGGAAAAGTTATGTGTCTACGGCCGTGTTCTCAGGCTAATCTTTCTCATGCTCTTAAAGGTCTTTTTTTAATCACGAGCCATATTTTTGACAGAAAGAGACAATGATTAGCGTTTCATTTTGACTTCGAGAGTCTTCTTAATCTTTCTTTATAAATCATATGAAGCCATCGGGCCTAAAAGGGGTCGCAGACGCTTAGAGGAGAGGTCTTTTAAAAGAGGTTCTAATTATAGGGATTTGACTGAGAAAATTTTCAGTGTTTTTGGATAGATGGTCGCTTCTCGGAGGTGGTCGTTTACGAAAAGTGGTCGCACATGGAGGCTCGACTTTACACTCCTAAACGAGGAGATAAGCATCCCCCGCCCCTTGCAAATGGGATTTTCCCTAAGGTTTGACATTTATTGCTGCTAAGTAATACTTTTTTACAGGGTGCAAGACAGGCGAAGTCAGATCTGGTTTCTTGTGCCACACAGCGCGCGATGGATGGGAATTCGCCTTGATTTCGTCTGTACGTTGTTTGTGGCGTGCGCAACTTTCACTGGTGTATTCACCACAACTGATGCAGGTACAGTGTTTGCATGTCATTTTAATTAAAAACAACAACAAAAACAAGTCGTTGTTATTTTTTATTAAAAAAATGGAAAAAAACTGTTACCCTCGACCCTCGATAAAAAGATAGACTCGCGCGCAGGGGACTGATCAGAAGGTTTCCCTTTGTTTATCTGAGTAGAATACTTTATAATAGGAAAGAAACGCTACTTGAAATCGAAGACGAACTTAACGAACTCACTCATCGACACTATGAAATCTTGATACTCAAGAAAACATTCCTGTCTGTATGGCGCTCCTAAAATATATGACAGTTCATTAGTTCCTGTTCCTAGTCAACAAAAGCGATTTTTTTTCTTGAAATTGCTTTAATTTCCTTCAATCAGAAATTTTGCTGCCTCTATCTCGTAAATTTCCTTTATTGGAAGGTATTTTTACCTTAAATTTACGTTTATTGACGTAGCATTTTTCAACATAAGCGCATGAACCTATTACCATAGGCTGGTGATAAGCGTTAATTTCCTGTGATAAGAATAATGTACATTGACTTCTTTCCTTAGGAACATTGGGCCTTTCCCTTGTGTACGCCATCAGTACTGTTGGTCAGCTGCAGTTTGCCATGCGCCAGACGGCCGATGTTGAAAACATGATGACCGCGGTGGAGCGGGTCATAACCTACACTGAGCTCCCTAAGGAGCCAGCGTATGATATCACCAACACGCCCCCTGCAGAATGGCCCCAAGAGGGGGGACTACGATTTGAGAACCTTTCGCTCAAATACTACGAAGGGGGCCCCCAAGTTCTTAAGAACATTTCCATTAACATCAACCCTCGTGAGAAGGTTGGAGTAGCCGGAAGAACAGGAGCTGGAAAGTCTTCTTTGGTATCCGCCTTGTTTCGGATGCCAGAACCAGGTGGAAAGATTTACATTGACGACTTGGCGCTTGGCGAACTCAACGTTCAAAGCACCAGACCGGTTATTTCAGTTATCACTCAAAACCCCACCCTGTTCAGCGGCCCTCTAAGGATCAATTTAGATCCGTTCTCTCGCTTCAGCGACACAGAAATCTGGAGCGTGTTAGAACAAGTTCAAATGAAATCCAAAATCCAGGAATTACCTGGGGAGCTTTATTATGAACTTTCCGAGTCCGGAAACAACTTTGGTGTCGGAGAACGACAGTTACTATGTTTAGCAAGATCTTTGTTAAACAAAAACAAGATCATTGTCATGGATGAAGCCACGGCAAACGTGGATTTTAGCACTGATAGAAGAATCCAAGAAACTATTCGTAGCAAGTTTCAAGACTGTACTGTTATTACGATAGCGCATCGTCTGAACACTATCATAGATTACGATAAAGTATTGGTTATGGATAAAGGAACGGTTGTTGAATTTGATAAACCAAACGTTCTTCTACAAGACAAACACGGGGTACTTACAGAATTATTTCGAAATCAACAAGTAGCATTATCTTAGAATCTTCTAATACAGCAAATTTAATAATTGAATGAATTAAACAATTATTAATTAACCTGCAAAATTCACTGAGACATACGAACTCTGTAATAAAACTTTGACACGGGCGAGAATTCTTTTCAAATTAATACCGTAGACGTTTAACCAAATACAATAGACCTCTTTACATTGTATGTTTTGTTTTGCAATGAAGGTCTCGAGGAAATTTGCCCCTTTGTGACATGCACGATGGAGGGCGATCCAAAATGGAATCATAAAAAAGAATAACTCTAATTGAGAGTTTAAATTGAAATTGCTTAATAACATCTAAATTTGATGTATATGAAATTATTTTTCAAAGTTATTTTAACTAACATAAATCAAAGCTAAATAATGATTGTATTTTATTGAATTCGTATCACTAATAGGCAATAAAATTCTGTTTCCACTGATTCAAAACAAGCTTATTCCTAAATAACAAATGAATGTAGTCTCTAGAAACGAGTCTAATACGAAAACATCTCAAATATAATCCTCACCTTTTCAAACGTGGCCTGTTGCGGGGAGCAAATTTAATTAAAGAGACATGTAGCGGGGTTTTGTTTGTACAGTTTAAGATATATTTTGAGATCATGTTGCAGCTCAAAAGTCGTCAGGTTGCTTGGTTTTAGTGTCCTTAGCGGTTGTCGGTGTCTCTTTGTTGGAGCGTTTGGCTTTTATTTTACTCTACGTAGCTTTACTATTGTTTTTCGGTTTTCCATACAGTAAAAACCCGGGAGTAAGAACCTGCAGTTTCCCAAGTTAGTCTTAACAGGTTCTCACATAAATAGAGGATATTACAGGGCGGCGCGGAGATATGAATTTTATTTTTGAGAGGCAAAACATTATATTTTACGAACGAGTGCAGCGAGTGAGTAAAATATTGTTTTTGCCACGAGAAAATAAAATTCATATCTTCATGCCGCCGTGTAATGTTCTTTTTATTATATAGACAAAATGACATCGATAAAATAATAGAGGGAAATTACCAAAATTACGTCATCGATAAACTCACGTGTGAGATTATGGAAAATAAACCACTCGGGTCCCGGATGTAGTTTTTATCAATTTTACGAGTGGTATATTTTCCAGTAAAACACTCGCGTCTATATAATAAATGGTAATAATTCGCGGTTTTTCACTGTATTTTCTTCTGTTTCGGCTTTTGCACACACAAATATATTTGTCTAAATTTGAAAAGTTTACGACAGCATTCCTTCACGATGATCGTTTAAATTGATCCCTTTGACTGCAATACAAGAGCCTGTTTGTCTGCGTATACCAATTCAGTAACAAGGAACAGACTCTACGTTAGTTATTGCGCGCATGCGTTCGTCAAATATGCAGAAAACCCTCAGGAAGCTTTCATTAATCCCGATCATGACCCGGGAAGAGGTGGGAGTCCAAATGCGTTGAGAAGTCTGCACAATATTTCTTGCTTCCCCCTCTGCGCCCCCTGATGAACAAATATTGGCCACCCCAGAAAATACCATAACATACCACAATGCTCTTTGTTTGTCACCCCAAAATTTTGCATAAGCATTGTTTTCAGTTTCACTTGGAGCCATTTTAACTCCCAAGAGAAACTGAAGACAATACTTATGTAAAATTTTGGGGGGACAAAACAAAGAGCATTATGGTATTTCTGGAGTGGTTAATTCTGCACAATTCCGCCCCTTCTTTGATTATTGCTGCAGGGAGAGGGGGGCGGGGGGGTCTGTACACAGGCTAACCAGTAGTAGCACTCACATTTTATCCAAACTACAGGGGTCCTCAGAAATGAATAATTAAAGGCTATATTTAGCCATATTGAAATTGTTTCCTGTCGTCTGTTGCAAAGGATAGCAAGGATGGACATGGATTGAAACTTGAAAAAACTGGGCCAACTTTTTCAAGTTTTAATGCCATGCCTGCAAAAATGACCAAAAATTATTTTGGCCAGTGCTTCCTGATACATTTTTCGGTTTGATATTTCCTTCATAACTTTACAGGAGCATTTTGTGTATGGGTAAAGGCATTAAGTAATGACTTCAGCATAGAGTTGACATAAAACAAGAATATCCTCGTGACATTCGCCACTTCGAGGTTGCGCGAGAGACCGGGTCCAGATGGTTGTCGAAGTTTATTCTGAGGCTTGTTTAGGTGACGCATTTTCAACATGGCGGCAAATTTGTCCGCCAAAACAGTCCCATAATGCACTTTGACAACCACCTCGACCCGATCCCTCGCGCAACCTCAAGTGGGAAATACCTTCTTTAAACACTAAGATCAACCCCTTTGGCGTACCACCTCTGCGTAGTTCTGTGGAATTCGGAAAACAACGAGAATCACGCCAATTCTTAAAGCTGACTATATTCACTGTTTTGTTCTGGCTATTCGCAATGTTCTCGTACAGGCGATGAAAAGAAGTGAAATACTTACACAAGGAATGGCTGAATAAGTGATAAATAAACAATACATAAAGACCACAATTGCATATATTATAGATTTTATTCTGAGAAAAAAGAAATTTACATCTAATATTTATTCTTTTTTTGGTTAACGAGACATTGACGCTGAATATTAAACGATGCACTTGCTCTAGCGACCATTACTAACTACAGTGTAATACCAAGGTCCATTTCTGACCTACTCAGTTTTATAGACATATCTACAACTTTCCTACAACTGGTATAAAAGTTTTATAATAAGAACTTCCACGTTTATTTTATTCTTCCCCAAGTTTCGATAAAGACCAGTTAGAGAATATCTATTGACACTGGTTAAAACAAGGCCTTGAAGAGAGGACACTTGAATTTTAAAGGTGATACTTTAAAGACTAGCGAAGGTATTGCTCCACAAAAACGCGACATTTTACGGTCGTTTGTATGGTGAGGGGCACTAACGTGCCCTCCCCCCCCCCCCCCCCCACCCACACC
>CALNXI010001701.1:46472-56783 GCA_942486025.1 Porites evermanni
AAATAAGCGTAACTTGACAGAAGTAGGATAACATTTACCAACAATAGCGATCGAACAACCAAAAAAAGCAGGAGTCTGTTTCCCTGGGGACGTAGTTTCTGTCCTTTTTTGGATAAATAATGTGACATAAAATAGCCTGGCTAAATATTGTATTATCAGGAGATCACATGTGTACCGTCTGTGTAAAGTATATATAACAGATATCGTCGGCGGTTACACCATTTCACCGTTATGAGATCGTGAATGTACTGGCTAAGCCCTGATGATTTTCACCGCCCACAAAAAGTCGTAACAGACTTGCAACTAAATAACAAGAATAACGTCTACCCCATAAAAACCTACCTTGGGCCACTTTGGAAGTCAAATATTTCATGTTTCTCATTTTGTAACTTAAATTATAAATAACAATCTTGATTTATAAACATCAGTAGATCCGCTTTCTCCCGGAGACAAGCCTTATATACGAGGAATGAAAACACTAAAATGCGATCAAGTATAAAGTTTATCACAAGCGCATTTCCGTAGGGTAGATATATTTGCATAACAATCGTATAGCTGTCGCATTTGCCCGCTGGAATGGAATTTTTATTATTTCTCAGCTTCGCAAAAGAAAATAGAATAATGATATTGATAATGACAATGATAATTGTAATGATCATGATCATCATGATGATGTTGTTGTTGCTGATGATCAGGGACCTTATGCAAGGACGACGACAACCACAACGACGACTTAAAAACAAAACAAAAAAACAATAGGTTTAATGATCAAAACAACAGCTCTGCACGTGCTCTCACGCTTATTAGTACATTTCTTTGACGTCCGCTGCACGACTACGACGTGAAACCTCCTAAGTTCACGTTTTATGGACATACGACGACGAATTTTCTTTCACCTTTTTGAACGTGAATGAAATCCTTAAGAATTCAACTCCAGGAAAAGTGGCCTGCATTTGACATATCGAGCGGGTCCAAATAGACGCGATTAAGTTTGAAAGAACTCAAATTCATTTGTTTTACTGACGTTTTCACTGCCGTCGTCGTCCCTGATAATGTTGACGACGACGACGACGATAAATTCCGACAGGCGGATGCAACAGCTTGACGCGTACGTTCCTGAATACGTATCCACCCTTAATACGTAGTACTGTTTACAGCGCTGTACAGTAGTTCTACCGTTTGAGTCTGGGCAAAGCCTAAAGCAACTGTTACTAGTGAAATGAACGCTGTCCAGATCTCAACTACAACGTAAAAGATCGACTTAGCTACATGTTTCTTAAGCAGCACTTTACTGTAGTTCTGCGTACACTGATATGCAAGGTAGGTCCTATGGATAAAAGCCTGAAGAAAACTTACTTATTCACATGCACGCTACTCAGTATTACGTTCGAATCTTGAAGTGCAGTTACCGGTAGTTGTAACGTATTTGTTCGTGGACCAATTCCTACAGTGCAACCATTTACAGCGGCTTCGCCCAAATAGGTGAGCTTGATCGCAGTCTACCATTTACATGTAAATGAGTTTGAGTCTAAGGGCGTTTTCTAAAAGACAGTACTAGCCGGCCAGACCAGTCATTTTAAAAATGAAACATAAGTCTGTTCTTGCAATTTTTACTTAAACCCATTACTGCCGTGCATAGCATACCATGTATGAAGAAAATGACCTGGCTGAAAAGTCTTGATTAATTGTGGAACTCTCCTGAAAACTGGACTGGTCTGGCCAGCTAGTTCTGACAAATGGTAAGCGACGTAAGTGTTGTCCTGATTGCATGTGAAAGACCACAAGATAAAATTCAACCTACATGTAACACAGTTTGCTTTCCAAGTTATGGCTCTAAGGAGTAAAAGCATCAAGCAAATTACTGATGTTCTTTCAAGGCCTCTCTCTTCATGGCATTCACACTGGCCACAATTTTGAGAGCGGGCCCAAGTTTCATGTGCATAGCGACAACCATGTGTTCCTCTCGAAGAAGCATCAAGGCCTGTCCATCAATCTCCTGGGATATAAACGAGTCGGCATACTCGGAACAGCCGTTTAAAGACCTGCAATCAACGAACAGCAAGCAGTTCAAGTACGTAACTTGTGAGTCACCATTCAATTGAAGGCTACTGAGGTGGAGTACTTTCCTATGGTTCTGTTTATGAGGGCAGTCGAGGGAGTTCTAGTTTTTCAGTTTGTGGGTGAAATCCTGAAGCGCGACCTGTCAAATGAAAGCTACTGAGCAGTACTTTCCTTTGGTACTGTTTATTACACTGTTCAAGGTGATTCTAACTTTTGAGTCTGTGGATGAAAATCCTAAAATGTGACCATTCAAATGAGATGTACTGAGCAGTACTTTCCTGTGGTACTGTTTATTACGCTGTACAAGGTGATTCTAACTTTCGAGACTGTGAATGTTTACAAACACGTAATTGGGAATTTCATTGCTTGGGAGACTGACAAATAAGCAGCAAGATTCAAAAGAAGTACTCACTTAACGAAGGTTGCCACTTCCTGAACATTCCACTTAGCGGCTTTCACGTGTTCATACAGCCACAGGGGTTCCACTTCGCTGCGTGTCCAGTCAAAATTCAGTGGGTGTACTGTGTCTGAACGCAAGTAATAATACAGGATATGATATCATTAACCTGCTATTGGAGACTTTAGATTCTAAGACGAGTACGACAACGAGTAGGCGATTTTCTCAATACTAAGTAGTGCTCGCGCGTGAACCAGCGTCATTTTGGCGGGAAAACGTGGTAGCCGTCGTCATTCCACAACGAGTTTTAGCGAGAATGTCGAAGTGGCGGAAACAAGTTATCAAATGAAATAAACGAAGCTTTCGAACAGGGTTACACGAAAAAACATTGTTCGTATGCATAGCAACATCTTGTTTCACAATTATGTTAATTACAGCTCTCATTTTTCTCCACAGCTTTGGTTTCTAGACGGAGATGTCTTTTTTTCAATGAAGTTTCTTCACGTTTTCGTTACAAACGCCTGGATTTGAAGGAAGTTTAAACTTGAACCATTCTACCAAAATCTATTATTCCTGATTTTCTGACTTATTCTCTACTAAGGAATATTGAAAACAGTCCTACCTTTCTTAAGAAAAACAACGAAAATTAAATAATTACATTTCCTTGGGTTTCAATTACTAAACATTAATTCAGTTTAATTTTCAAAAAGAAAGCAAATGTTTCCAGAAAATAACACCGGAGATTTAAAACTAATAGAAAACGGTGAAATACAACTTGGCGTCTAAGAACGCAATGAGACGAAGCAAACTAATAGCTACGTAAATGAAAAAAAAAATTTAAGATTAATTGGAAGCTAAGTATCAGTAAACCAGCAAGAGATTTTCCGATCACAATTTTTCCACCATTGGCAACAATGACAGTCACTGTACGACAGCATTGGAGTTCACTTCAAATGTACGTTGGAGAAATCGAAAATTTGTCAAGGACAACCTCAAAGAGAAACTTCTCTTAATGGGTCTGTACTACGTAATCATCCGCAAAAGATTAAAAACAGAAGGGTAAACAGCTAAAGCGTTTGACAAATACCTGTTTGATCTTTAGGATCACCTTCATGTAAAACGGCCTCTCCGTCTGGGCCATTTCGGGACGGTTCGTTTTGTTTGGATTTGTTCTTACGATCGGACAGTTCGTTTCCCATGTTAGAACTTTGTCCAATTCGCTCAGCGACGAGATGGCTATGAATTTTGTTTAAAACAATACTTCAACGGTTTTACCATATGAATGATTTCCAATGCAAATGAAGACGCATGCCAGTAGAGATGGATTCATTGTCGTGGATACTCGAAATAACAACTTGAAATCTAAATATTGGCTGACGAGCTAACACATTTGGAGAGGATTTGTAAAGCGAGTGTTAAATCGCTATGCGGAAACAGGTTTAATAGAAAAAGAGTTTGGCAACCAAACAGAAGCAAAAAAAGTGAAATGAATATTCAAAGAGCAAACAACACTGAGCTAAAATACGAGGCGAAAAGAGGTGGGAAGACCTTTAACCCTAACCATTTAAGCCTTGTTACTAGGAAAGAAAAGAAGAAAGCCGAACTTGGGAAAAGGAATATTAAATCAATACTTATAAAACAGTCATAACTCCATTACTTTATAAAACAAGGTTAAATTGAATTGATAAAATGGCCAAATACATATCAAAAATTAGTGCACGATTTTCTTTTTGACATTCCCCATAATCTAGCACAGGTAAGTCTTATTAGCTAAGAACGAAAACACTTCATGATATTTTAGTTTCGTTGTCCCCAAAATCACAAAACTGAATTTAGCAACTGTTTAATTTTATCCGAAAGAGGATCACTTGTTATGATCACGTCAAGTCCTCGACGACTTAGAGACTAGAAAAATGTAAGAACCAATAGCAAACTGATTCTCAAGGCGCAAAGGAGCAAGATTGCAAATGCGTTACGGTTTGGAGGGAAGCCTTCTTCAGAAAAACAAAATAAGGTATTTTCTTTAGAATGGTAACAGTACGAGAAGTTGAAAATGAAGCCAATATATACGCCTGGCAGTTAAATCTTATAGAACAGAAACGTAAGTAAACGCTACCTTGGTACAAAAAATAACAGCTACAAAATGTTTAAAAACGTTTCTGGGTTAAAGACATGAGAAACTTAGCAATGAACACTGAAAACACCACACTAATCGATTGATCACACAGTTAATTCTGGCAATTGAAACAAAGAAGAGGGGCAGTTTTCCAATATTCGCGACCAAGGTGAAGGTTTCTTTACTGCTACAGCTTGTCAGTATACATGACACTTCTAATGAGTTCATTATGTTTTTGACTTACCAAATTCATTAACTTGAATGGATGCATCTACCATATATGGCCCAGCTTGGTGGTCGTAATACTACAGACAGAACAAAAAACAGTCATCAGGAGTGGTATGGTAAATAAGAAAGGTGCTTGTTCACTTCTTCAAAGTCTTTACTGTGTAAACCAGGCTAGCCAGCTTTCATATAGTTTCTGCAATATGTGGTGACATGCTGAACTCCAGAAAAACTTGCTTAGCTAGGAAGTGGCTATCTCAGGCTATTTGCTATCTTGTAAAAAAAACCCTTGAACGTGCCTTTGTATCAACTGAATACCAAAAATAATGGTCTTGTTTTGTTATTAACACTATATTTATATTAGTCAATAGCGACCTGAGAACGGCGACGGCAGAGAAAACGTCGCTGAAAAAGTGAATTCGCGTTCTTTCAATCTTCATCGCGATGAAATTACTCTAAGTCACTAACTCTGTTTAATGTAGGTGAACCCTCCTAACGTTGAATTGCTAGGAACCATATCCAAGTTCAGAAAGAGAGAGGAAATTTCGTCGTCGTTTGTGTACTTCCTCTGTAAAACGTGAAATTAGGCATTTTTGCGTCGTAGTCGTGCAGTGACGGCAAAGAAATGTACAAAAAAGCGTGATGCACGTGCAAAATTGTTGTTTTGGTTATTAAATCTATCGCTTTTTTGACGGTATCGTTGCCGTCGCCGTTGTCGGATCTTAAGGTCGCTATTGTAAACGACGGCGACGGCTACGAAAACGATACTTAAAAAGTGAATTTGCGCCGCTTCAAATTTTGTCGCGTTTATTCCAACTCATTCAATTCGACATATAATGGCGAATTTTTCTGGAACTGATTTCTAAAGGACTGTATCGAAGTTCAGGAAAAGAAAAAGAAAATTGTCGTTTTGTGCTCACGTCCTCCACAAAACGTGAAAACAGGGAGCTTCACGCTCTAGGCGTGCAACGACGGTAAGGAAATGTACAAAAAAGCGTGATGCACGTGCAAAATTGCTGTTTTGCCAATCTAAACCTACTACTCTTTTGCTGTTCTCGTTGCCGTTGCCATCACCGTCGTTTCTATGAGTTTACAGGCACAATAAACCATAGGCTTTTTAACAATCAGAACGCACGTACTATCTTAGTCATTTTATAATAAGCCATAAACCAGAACAAGCACGCTTCAAATATAATATTCCTCGTTCTAGAATAGGGGGGCTTAGTAACCGGGATGAAATGACTTGGGGGCGAGATGACCAGGGTAACCAAATGAACTAGATAGCCATGTCTCAGCCACTTTCACCCTTTCTCTTAGATCGACATGTGGCGGAAAGATTTCGAGCTGCTAACTTTCAAATCTGTGCTTGGCAAAACAAACCCTACCTCTCCCCTTTGGGGAGTCAGACAGCATACCCAGGGTAGGGTGGGTGAGTAATTCTAAGCACAGGGTGAGGTGAAGTGGATGTGTGTTCTACTTATAGTTGCTCAGTCTGCTCAGTGATGTTGCTATCCCTGCATTCTGTCTCTGATGTACAAAGTCCTAAACAATAACATAGTATCAATTTCGTCTTTGGGACACCACAAAAGGAAAAATGTCAGATCAAACAAGGAAACTCCTCTGCATGCAATTTAGCAACTATAATCACATCTTAGCTCAACACAAAAATATTTCTTGACTCAACCGGAAATTTAAGCAGGACTTATACAGTTTAGTTTTTGAGAAGTGAGTTCAATTGACTTACACATGTAACAACAAAATTTGTAATGAAATCACTGTTTGGTATTGGTTGATGTGGGTTTGATGGAGGTGTTTTTGTGAGAATAAAATGGGTGGGCTACCAGTCTGTGAATACAGCTGTCTCTCTTCACTCGTCGCTGCTAGGGACTTTTCACAGGAGAGAACTCTGCGCCAGAACGACAGAAATTCCATACTGATGATGTGAATCAATTCATAGGGTTCCTAACATGAACCTGTTAAAGTTTACACATGTATGTTTCTGCTTGTCTGTTATGGTAAAGTCTTGAGTTCTGCAAACCAGCTGAAGCAAAACTCAAATGTTTTATCTACGAAAAAATAAATTCCACAAAAATAAGTGTTTTGCATAGTAGATTCATCGTGTTAACATTTGACCTCTGTGACCTTTGGTTATTTGTCTGTCATTTGTAAACAATACCTAAAATAATATAATTATTAGTAAATAGAGCTCCTAACCAGATTCCCAACAGATTTTAGGTCATCAGTATAGAATTTCTGTCGCCCAGGAACAGATGCCTCTCCTACAAAATGTTCCCAGCAGTGAGGAGCAAGGAGACACCCCTACGTATATTCTCATGTTATATGTACAGTATAGAATTTCACTGAGTTGAGTATGTGTTGAATGGCTTCAGAAAAAGATTGAGTGACTGGTGAGTGATCGTGAGGTCGGCAAACACAAGTGAACTCGCCATGGGAACAGAATAAGATGGAATTTCTGATGAAATAAGGATAAGATGGAAGAATAAGATGATATAAGATGATATAAGATGATATAAGAATAAGATGGAATTTCTGTTGTTAAGGCACAGATGCCTCTCCTGCAAAACGTCCCTTACAGCAGTGAGGAGCGAGGAGAGACATCTATGTATATTCTCATGATATATGTACAGCAGAGAATTTCACTGAGTTGAGTATGTGTTGAATGGCTTCAGAAAAAGATTGAGTGACTGGTGAGTGATTGCGAGGTCGGCAAACACCAGCGAACTCACCATAGGCACAGAATAAGATGACTTTCTATTTGAAGCTAGCTGGTTAACACTGATGTGCCTTCTACCCCTGCTGGAGCGGGAATGAAAAGCTACCATCTTACGTGAACAGCTTACACTGTATCTTCTTGCACAAGAAGTGGAGCAGAATCTCTTGGGGCCCCTGTGGTGCAGATTTTCTGTTAGGCGGCCACACTGTTCGCAGTGTCCTACAGATGAGTCATCCAAGAATACTTCATTGACAGCTTCATCGTTACTTGAAGGGCTGTCAGCTGAAGATTTAATAAAAAATTACAGCACTTGAAATTTCAGCTGAGATTCAATAGAATAGTGCCTTTCCTGCCCACAGTTATGGGACCTGCTTGATGCAAAAAATTATGAGATACAACTTGAAAAGTCACAGAGATTGAAAAAGAGAGAGTCAATTTTTAGGTGATCAACACACGGTGGCAAAGATCAAAGTCAACAGGACCCAGAACATGAACTTCATTTCTACTTCTAATAAAGTGCCTTTCATGCAAAGTTAAAACAATCTTACAATGTATTAAATAAAATAAATGATGAAGAAAACATTGAATAGATATATTTTCTTAAAAAGAAGTAATAACGAGTGTTCTTACATCTGATCAAACGTAGATTTGTTTTTAGCTCTTTTTTTTTAGAAACATACAACGACGGGGCTTGAAAAAGGTTTCGTCCAGTTGTCTGGCGCAAGTATAAATTAATTTTCTTTCTGGGCAAGTAACTGTTACAGCTCACTTGCCCAATTAATGGGGAAGTGTCGGAGCAAGTCATCCTCTAACTAAATCATTAACTGAGGGTGCTTTCCATTCGTCAGAACTGACAAATGATAATGAGAATTTCACTTTTAATCAAAACTATCCAGCCGGATCAGTCAAATCCTAAATAATATGCATGAAGGAGATGATTTTTCAGTGAATCCCTTTGGAAAAAGCCAATTTCAGTTGCTAACTGACTGGTCCAGCAATGGTCCAGCCGGCCAATCCTGACAAATCTAAAGCGCCTTAAGACATTAAGCCAGTAGTTGTCCCAGGCAAGCAAAACATGAGAGCTGCTTGCCCAAAGGACATAATGGAATTCAAGTTTCCTTCGAGCGCTGAATGTACATGTACCAGTAATGAAACACAGAACCAGTTTTGAAAAAGATGAATGGATCTAGACTGTGGAGGATGCTGATCAATAACCTAGTGATAAGCTGATACATAGAGGTATCTGACAGTAAAATTAACTGTTGGCAATACTCACCCTCGAAACCGGCATCCATTTCAATGTCACCATTCCCATAATTCTGATTTCCATTGAGGTCTTGAGTAAGTTCTTCATTGTCATCTCCAGACTGAAATTTAGGAAAGAAAAAAAAAACATTACACTCACTTGCTCTGATTCTTAAGGTGGTAATGGTGTGGATATTTTTAGGAACCACACATTCTAGAAATTCTCCACACTGGGGTAGTTGTCCCACTGCTTAAAACTAATTGGTACACTGAATGAATGCATCAGTGGATTATCGTTGGAAAGTTACCACTTGTCATGGGACTTCCATGCCAATGACTCACTCCGAGCCTCAGCAGCAGAGAAGTCTTGATACTATAAATGCAGAAATCCATTGTTGATGTACATTTTTTATTAACCGGTTTTAAAGTAGCACCAAAGGCAAAGGTAATCATTTTACAGTCTTGGGATTTTTTACCAGCTTCAATAGAACAAACAATCAATTAAGGGGCCGTCAACGTATTCACTTTCCCCCCATCTAACGCCAACTGGACATTCAGGTCAGACCTCCCCTTCCTCCTCCTTACTGTCCACTTGAAATTTTGCTGCCCCAAAAGTCACTACTTTCCAGAGGGAATACTGACAAAAAAAACACTGACGTTGAAAGTATGTATTGAAAAAAGATTCCAGTTTTGTTCACAAATGTCTTTACAATATCAGCAAACTAAATATAATTTTTGGTGTAAAATAAAGCAAAACTGGATGCAGGGCTGGCACTACGGCAAAGGGCTGGTTTACTATAAGCCTATATTTCGGCTAACAAAATTAGCCTTCTCATTTATTAGTGATTAAAGGTAGAGTTTAGAGGATCACAATGTACAATGTACAATTTGCTAGTAGTCATCCAGTTGATGTTAAGAAGGGACAAAAGTCAATATGTCAATGGCCCCTAATCAATTCTTTATTAAAATAGGGTAAAAAAAAATAATCAGGCCTGTACAATATGTTGGCCAATGGAGTTTCAGTTCACGGTAATCTCATTGAGTGATATATATGCCGATGTTGCTCTAGTACTAGTATCATTATTGTCAACCATTTTCCAATGTAAAGATCTAAATGTGTCAAAGACCAAAAAAAAAGAACAAAAATCATTTTTTTTGAGCAACTTGATTCGAATTCAATGCTAAGAAAAGATCCTTCTCAATGGCCTTCACGACATCTGCTCGTCGGGCAGCCTACCATTTTTCATGCCTTTTTATCAAGTGTTGACACCCTTATTTATGGTAAGCTTACAGTGTGCCTTATCAAGTGACAGATTTTCGCAGCTAGTTTACAAGCTCTAAAATAAAGGCGTGAAACACGTGCGATCGAACAATCTTACCGTGAATGGAAAGTTGCTTTCTTGAATGACAAATCCTTCCACAAAGTGAGTCAGAATTCTTGGCGACGAACTCCGCTTGGAGACACGAGCGATTTGATCGACATGTAGCGTGTTTGTCACCATTTCCATTCCTTTTATAACATCTTACATATTC
>CALNXI010001701.1:58538-71027 GCA_942486025.1 Porites evermanni
GATGGGTTTTGTGGAGCAAGCGAGCCAGAAGCAGGAGCACACGTTACCTGCAGATTAGCCGATGGTTATTTGGAGCGGATTCGTCGATTATTCTCGAATTTATAGCGCTTCGTGTGAAGGCGCGTGGAGATGGTCTGTTTGTTTTGTAGCCAGCCTTTAATTCTTCTTTAGTGGATAGTACCTACAATTTCAAAACTCAACAAAATGCCACTTAAACCGGCCAGGAAAGACAAGGATACGTTCAGTTGAAGGTATCTTAGCTTTGTTTTGTTATATTTTGACTTTTAGACTATTTTAGTCCATGGGAGTTTCGACGACTCATCGCATTAATTTGTCCATGTGGATATTAATATATTCATTCAGTGACACATACTACGTCTGGGCCGCCTGTGGGTAAGCTTACAGTGTGCCTTATCAAGTGACAGATTTTCGCAGCTAGTTTACAAGCTCTAAAATAAAGGCGTGAAACACGTGCGATCGAACAATCTTACCGTGAATGGAAAGTTGCTTTCTTGAATGACAAATCCTTCCACAAAGTGAGTCAGAATTCTTGGCGACGAACTCCGCTTGGAGACACGAGCGATTTGATCGACATGTAGCGTGTTTGTCACCATTTCCATTCCTTTTATAACATCTTACATATTCAGCATGGTTTCAACGACAAAAATAAACAGTGATCAGGAAGAAAGATCCATTCTAAAAGGACCTGCCATCGGAATATTGGACAAAGACTCGGCAAAGACACAAAAGCGAAAAATCTCAAAATGGCGACATGTGTACCTTTGAGCCCGCATTGTAAGAACAGCAGCTTGTTCATTTACAATATCTACCGGGGTAGGGTAAGTTAGATATGACCAATCAAGCTTTTTACAACTGCCTTATTTTATTTTGATAAAACTATGACACTTGGTTTTAGATTACTGAACTTTATGGCATAAAATTTACCTGCAATACATAAAATCGTAAATTTTGAAAGTTACGGTTGACGTACATTTGACGTACATGTCAATACAGCTGTTACAACTTAATTTACCCCTCCCCGCTAAGTAACCTTAGCATTTCTTCCCGCTCAATTTCAACATGGCGGACGATAGGTTCGATGTTGTTGTCATTGGATCTTGCTTTGTGGACATGATAAGTTACGTTCCCCGTCTCCCAGAATCCGGTGAAACAATCAAGGGAACAAAATTTCAGTTAGACTTTGGTGGTAAAGCAGCTAACCAATGCGTAATGGCGCAGAAGCTTGGAGCAAACACCGCGATGGTGGCAAAAGTTGGAAATGACCAGTTTGGAAAAGACACCAGAAACAACTTTAAAAGATTCGGCGTTAACACTGATTTTATAGCAGTGACCGATAAAGCAGAAACAGGTGTCACCAATATAGGTAAGAAACTGAGAAGTTGCATAGTCATAGCTAGATCGAAGGAACAAGCTTAATCTACCACGGGAATTAATGTGTCACTGAACAATTACATAATACCCGGTCACGAGAAAGCGTTACTACCTTGAGTGCCACCGCGGTGCTAAATCAACTCTTAACTGAGTTGATTATGAAAACTAAAATTTGTCACGCAGAAGAAAGCTTTAAGAATCATTACTCATTCTCCACCACGTGTACATACTTACTCGCTCTTTAACAAACTCAAAATGCTCAACATATTTAATATTTATAAGTACCAAGTTTCTTGCTTTGTTTTCCTTCACATGCAGAAGCTCTTGTCCTCTCCTCTTTCATCTCTTTTCGTTCTTAACTCTGATTGTCATCAATATCTCACCAGGCAAAAAGACAACTTACATCTTCATACTCACAAATATTCGTTTTCTCTTCGGGTACAGGGTCCTCTAATTTGGAATGACATTCCTCTCTCACTTCGTAATTCACTTACTCTTTCTAGTTATAAACATAAACTGAGAGATTATTTTCAATCATTAAACTAAGTTTAAACTAAGCTGAACTCAATTTTTTTCTCCCTTCAAACTCTTTTCTTTATTACTTTTTGCACACTATCATTAATTGTTATGTTTATTTTGCTTTATATGTAGTGATAATTCTTTATATGTTGTAATAGTTTGCATTTTCTCTGTAAATCTTGTACTTATTAATTTTTATTCTCATTGTAACTTAGCAGTACATTGTAACTCTCTGACCAATGCCATATAAGCCTCTGGCTTTGGCATCTTATTATCGTTAACTTGTGCTTTGTGTACTTATTTATCAATAAAGAATTATGTCATGTTAAGAGAAAAAGAAAGAAGAAGAATGCAGGGCTGTGCTCTAGCAATGTCTATGGGAGACTAGGAATTCTTAGTTTGTTTCAAAGTAATCAGATGCTGGGCACCCTGGGTTTCACAGGTTCATAGTACTGGGGTCCCTCCAGTTTTCCTTAGAGTACAGACTTTTGGAATGACTTTAAACTAACAAGTTTTAAGTCATCCCAAGTGTCACCCATTTTTTTTAGCAGAGCCTGATCCATATTACTACAATACTTTAAATACTTACAGTCTATTTTCTCTCTCGTAGCTGTTAACAATTCTGGTGAACCAGCATTTATCAGTCTAGCAGGAGCCAACAGACATCTGTCAGTAGAAGACATTAAAGCAGCTGAACTTTTCATCAAATCTTGTCAAGTTGTGATCTGTGACAAGGGCATACCCCTCAAGATTGCAGAGGCAGCATTGCAGTATAGCAAAGAATTAGGCAAGAAAACTCTATTTAACCCATCTCCAAAGCTGGAAAGTCTGCCAAGGTCTATATACTTGAATGCTGATTCGTTAATTGTTAATAGAGAAGAAGGTGAGAGCTTAACGAACATGTTAGCAGATGATATTGAAGGAGCTAAGAAGGTTATTTGCAAACTACATCAGTGGGGAGCTAAACAAATAGTGTTGACTCTTGGATCTGAGGGGGCAATATCATCTGAAATCTCATCACAACACAGTGGTAAGTGCTGTCTTCTGTCCAGTTTAAAAATTTCAGAATTTACTAGGAGTTGTATGGAAAACCACTCAAGCGTCAAACGTGACGGGGTGGCAAGAGTTGTTGTTCTCATACAAATCCTTCTCATTTTTAATGGCCGTTGCAATCGCTACTTTTCAGGTATATGGCTGAAACAGGTTACCTAATTTTAATAAAATTATGTATTAGCAAACTGTTTTCGTGTTTACCAAAAGTTGATCACGTGATCAACTAATGCAAAAGGCCTATTGACCAGCTTGTCCTTCATACAATCCATTGTCACATTTTGCTTGGGCAGGGTTGCTGAGTGTGAGACTTAGATTATAGCGTGTGTAGTAAGGGTTTCCATGCCGGTTCATTGGGAAAAGTACACAGGGGAAATAATAGAGGGATTAAGGGAAAAGGGAGGTTTCTTTTCCTTTTTCAGCTCTTGTTACAATTTTCCCCAATAACTCAATAGGAGAGGCTTGCTACGCAGGCTACTGAGTTTATGATTTAATAGTTAGAAAATGTTTTTTAACCTGTTGTCACTTTTTTATTATTATTTATGTTGTGCAACATTATTTAAAAAATACATGTCCATAAGATAAATAATATATTATAATAATGTTAAATTAGTGAATGTAAATAGAAGATGACTTGCTTGGTCACTGCGGATTGGGCAAGTGATGTGAGGATGAAAGTTATAGTGAGGACATGGTATCAAAATGGTAGCAAAATTTCTGGATCTCAACAACATGTCCTGCAAATATGGCAGCCGTGTTGATCAATGTACTTGAATCTTTCTTCACTGATGAGCCAAAATCAATTCATCTGGGAGGGAACCACCAATTCTAAGCGCGTTGAGTCATTTTGAATATTATTATTCCAATAGTGTTATGAGGGGATCTGTTCATGGGCAAAACCCGCCAAACGATTGCCATTGTTCCAACTTGCCTAGCCTGTAGGATATCATTAGGGTTAGCATTAGGGGTAGGGTTAGGGGAAGGGGAGGTTGGGGTAGGGATAAGGGTAGGAGAAGGAGAGGGTAGGGTACAGCTTCAGAATTGAAAAAAAAGAGGGTTCTTATAGAAGGCACCCCTTTCTCTCTCTCCCCAATCCTACTCCCATTTTTCCTTTCTTTCCTCTCCCTTTCACTTTAATTTGATGCATGTCAAGGAGGCTATGTTCTCCTACAGTACAGTCATACAGATGTTTTTTCTTTCCAAGTTCCAGTAATGGTGCTCATACCAACACAGAAGGTAGAAGTAGTGGATACAACTGGAGCTGGAGATGCTTTAATAGGCGCATTAGCATTCTACATGTCATGTTATCCTCAGCTGTCTTTTGCAGAAATGGTGTTCAGAGCAGTCAACGTTGCAACAGTGACTGTAACAGCACATGGTGTACAAGCCAGTTATCCTGCTTCGGAACAACTGGATAAATGTCTGTTTGACAGCAATGCAAGAACAGCTGAACAATTAGGACTTGTATCACTGAATGTTGTTAATCTAGAAAATAGTCATGATGAACTTCCAGAATAATTTTATTGAGGAAAATAAATTTTCAATTGTTCTTAAAAAGGCACTGGCGCATGAGTTGGAAAAATCTGAGGAACAATAGGCTTGCTAGCCTGAGAAAAAAGCCAACATTCCGCGACACCACCAACGATTTCCCAGCGAAATGACATCTCAGAAATTAGTGCAGAAATTCTATACTGATGACGCGTCACTTCCCAGATCTGGTTAGTGTTTCTGATTGGTCGTAGCGCGCGGGAAATTTGCTTCAACCAATCAGAAGCACTAACCAGATCTGGGTAGTGACGCGTCATCAGTATGGAAATTCTGCACTCATTTCTCAGGCGTCATTTGGCGGGAAACCAGTGGTGGCGTCGCCAAACGTCGACTGTTCTCTCAGGGTGTAGACTTGCAGCAATGAAAACAAACGGGACCTATCGAAAAATAAGTCAAAGCGGTTTGTGCTTTGTAATTGGTAACAACGACGACGGCTACGCCAACGAGAGTATCAAATAAATAATCGATAGGTTTATGAAAAAAGAAGGCAATAATTTTGCACGTGCAGCACACTTTTCAGTGACTTTTTGGTACCTCTGTCTCTTTGCCGTCCAAGCACGACCACAACGTGAGATTTCCTAGACTTTCTCAAAGTACTTTGCGCTCCCTCGCTCGCTTTTGCCGCAGAAAACACAAAACATCTACCGCTCGCGCTTCGCGCTCGTAAAAAAAAATTGAGCTCGACTTGTAGGCAAATCTAGAGATTTCCTTATCAGACATTTTACGGAAGACGTGGACACATACAACGAATTTTTCTTTCTCTTTCTGTACTTGTTTCCTGTCCCCAAATAAATAACTCTAGAAGAATCCGGCTACATTTGACATTTTAAGCTAGCTGGAATAAAAGCGACAAAGTTTCAAAAAAACAGTCTTTTAAAAATGACCATCTCTCTGCCGTACGGAGCCCAGTAAGTGCCTAAAAATTTTGTGCGCAATTTTTCCTTAATAATTCTTTATATGTTGTAATAGTTTGCATTTTCTCTGTAAATCTTGTACTTATTAATTTTTATTCTCATTGTAACTTAGCAGTACATTGTAACTCTCTGACCAATGCCATATAAGCCTCTGGCTTTGGCATCTTATTATCGTTAACTTGTGCTTTGTGTACTTATTTATCAATAAAGAATTATGTCATGTTAAGAGAAAAAGAAAGAAGAAGAATGCAGGGCTGTGCTCTAGCAATGTCTATGGGAGACTAGGAATTCTTAGTTTGTTTCAAAGTAATCAGATGCTGGGCACCCTGGGTTTCACAGGTTCATAGTACTGGGGTCCCTCCAGTTTTCCTTAGAGTACAGACTTTTGGAATGACTTTAAACTAACAAGTTTTAAGTCATCCCAAGTGTCACCCATTTTTTTTAGCAGAGCCTGATCCATATTACTACAATACTTTAAATACTTACAGTCTATTTTCTCTCTCGTAGCTGTTAACAATTCTGGTGAACCAGCATTTATCAGTCTAGCAGGAGCCAACAGACATCTGTCAGTAGAAGACATTAAAGCAGCTGAACTTTTCATCAAATCTTGTCAAGTTGTGATCTGTGACAAGGGCATACCCCTCAAGATTGCAGAGGCAGCATTGCAGTATAGCAAAGAATTAGGCAAGAAAACTCTATTTAACCCATCTCCAAAGCTGGAAAGTCTGCCAAGGTCTATATACTTGAATGCTGATTCGTTAATTGTTAATAGAGAGGAAGGTGAGAGCTTAATGAACATGTTAGCAGATGATATTGAAGGAGCTAAGAAGGTTATTTGCAAACTACATCAGTGGGGAGCTAAACAAATAGTGTTGACTCTTGGATCCGAGGGGGCAATATCATCTGAAATCTCATCACAACACAGTGGTAAGTGCTGTCTTCTGTCCAGTTTAACAATTTCAGAATTTACTAGGAGTCAGTATGGAAAACCACTCAAGCGTCAAACGTGACAGGGTGGCAAGAGTTGTTGTTCTCATACAAATCCTTCTCATTTTTAATGGCCGTTGCAATCGCTACTTTTCAGGTATATGGCTGAAACAGGTTACCTAATTTTAATAAAATTATGTATTAGCAAACTGTTTTCGTGTTTACCAAAAGTTGATCACGTGATCAACTAATGCAAAAGGCCTATTGACCAGCTTGTCCTTCATACAATCCATTGTCACATTTTGCTTGGGCAGGGTTGCTGAGTGTGAGACTTAGATTATAGCGTGTGTAGTAAGGGTTTCCATGCCGGTTCATTGGGAAAAGTACACAGGGGAAATAATAGAGGGATTAAGGGAAAAGGGAGGTTTCTTTTCCTTTTTCAGCTCTTGTTACAATTTTCCCCAATAACTCAATAGGAGAGGCTTGCTACGCAGGCTACTGAGTTTATGATTTAATAGTTAGAAAATGTTTTTTAACCTGTTTTCACTTTTTTATTATTATTTATGTTGTGCAACATTATTTCAAAAATACATGTCCATAAGATAAATAATATATTATAATAATGTTAAATTAGTGAATGTAAATAGAAGATGACTTGCTTGGTCACTGCGGATTGGGCAAGTGATGTGAGGATGAAAGTTATAGTGAGGACAAGTCATTATGTTATGTTGCCATGGTAGCAAAATTTCTGGATCTCAACAACATGTCCTGCAAATATGGCAGCCGTGTTGATCAATGTACTTGCATCTTTCTTCACTGATGAGCCAAAATCAATTCATCCGGGAGGAAACCACCAATTCTAACCATGTTAAGTCATTTTGAATATTATTATTCCAATAGTGTTATGAGGGGATCTGTTCATGGGCAAAACCCGCCAAACGATTGCCATTGTTCCAACTTGCCTAGCCTGTAGGATAGCATTAGGGTTAGCATTAGGGGTAGGGTTAGGGGAAGGGGAGGTTGGGGTAGGGATAAGGGTAGGAGAAGGAGAGGGTAGGATACAGGTTCAGAATTGAAAAAAAAGAGGGTTCTTATAGAAGGCACCCCTTTCCCTCTCTCCCTAATCCTACTCCCATTTTTCCTTTCTTTCCTCTCCCTTTCACTTTAATTTGATGCGTGTCACGCAGGCTATGTTCTCCTACAGTACAGTCATATAGATGTTTTTTCTTTCCAAGTTCCAGTAATGGTGCTCATACCAACACAGAAGGTAGAAGTAGTGGATACAACTGGAGCTGGAGATGCTCTAATAGGTGCATTAGCATTCTACATGTCATGTTATCCTCAGCTGTCTTTTGCAGAAATGGTGTTCAGAGCAGTCAACATTGCAACAGTGACTGTAACAGCACATGGTGTACAAGCCAGTTATCCTGCTGCGGAACAACTGGATAAATGTCTGTTTGACAGCAATGCAAGAACAGCTGAACAATTAGGACTTGTATCACTGAATGTTGTTAATCTAGAAAATAGTCATGATGAACTTCCAGAATAATTTTATTGAGGAAAATAAATTTTCAATTGTTCTTAAAAAGGCACTGGCGCATGAGTTGGAAAAATCTGAGGAACAATAGGCTTGCTAGCCTGAGAAAAAAGCCAACATTCCGCGACACCACCAACGATTTCCCAGCGAAATGACATCTCAGAAATTAGTGCAGAAATTCTATACTGATGACGCGTCACTTCCCAGATCTGGTTAGTGTTTCTGATTGGTCGTAGC
Source organism: Porites evermanni (assembly GCA_942486025.1). NCBI lineage: Eukaryota > Metazoa > Cnidaria > Anthozoa > Scleractinia > Poritidae > Porites > Porites evermanni. The sequence continues at coordinate 66,663 of CALNXI010001701.1, forward strand.
GCGCGGGAAATTTGCTTCAACCAATCAGAAGCACTAACCAGATCTGGGTAGTGACGCGTCATCAGTATGGAAATTCTGCACTCATTTCTCAGGCGTCATTTGGCGGGAAACCAGTGGTGGCGTCGCCAAACGTCGACTGTTCTCTCAGGGTGTAGACTTGCAGCAATGAAAACAAACGGGACCTATCGAAAAATAAGTCAAAGCGGTTTGTGCTTTGTAATTGGTAACAACGACGACGGCTACGCCAACGAGAGTATCAAATAAATAATCGATAGGTTTATGAAAAAAGAAGGCAATAATTTTGCACGTGCAGCACACTTTTCAGTGACTTTTTGGTACCTCTGTCTCTTTGCCGTCCAAGCACGACCACAACGTGAGATTTCCTAGACTTTCTCAAAGTACTTTGCGCTCCCTCGCTCGCTTTTGCCGCAGAAAACACAAAACATCTACCGCTCGCGCTTCGCGCTCGTAAAAAAAAATTGAGCTCGACTTGTAGGCAAATCTAGAGATTTCCTTATCAGACATTTTACGGAAGACGTGGACACATACAACGAATTTTTCTTTCTCTTTCTGTACTTGTTTCCTGTCCCCAAATAAATAACTCTAGAAGAATCCGGCTACATTTGACATTTTAAGCTAGCTGGAATAAAAGCGACAAAGTTTCAAAAAAACAGTCTTTTAAAAATGACCATCTCTCTGCCGTACGGAGCCCAGTAAGTGCCTAAAAATTTTGTGCGCAATTTTTCCTTTCTCAAATTTTTTCTCCCCCCTAAGTTTTTTTCCCGACTTTTTTCTCGACTCTTTTTCTTGACTTTTTTCTCTACTTCTTTCAGCGCTGATCACATACATCAAAGGCTCATTCATGGGTAGAAGTGCTAAGAGACATGGCCAGGCTGTCGCCATAACGAACCCAAATCGAGGTCTGGGTACATGATAACTGCCGCCACTGTCTGCCGTTCTAGTGAGATTACGCAACAAGACGGTATAAAAACTAGAATGGCAAAACGTTTATATGAGACAAACATGACATGGCTATTCCCTGCATGTTTGGTAGTGAAGTTCACTTAACATTACTATTCGCTCTTGTATTTAAATAAAAAAGTCGGCGGAAATTTTTTTCAAACATAATTATTATCACGCTTGTTACAGAACTAATGCGTTCGCTAATTGTACTCAGCTTTGAGGGGGGGAGGGGAAACAATGTTACGATAATGATCAACGCAAACACTCAGCGCGCTCTGTGTTCTTTATAATTAATACAATAACGATTAGCGCGCTCTATGTTGTTTTTTGATTGATACAATGATCATTAGCGCGCTGTGTGTTGTTTTTGATTGTTACGATGATGTTTAGCGCGCTGTGTTGTTTTTGATTGATACAATGATGATTAGCGGGCTCTGTATTGTTTTTGATTCTTACCATAATGATTATCTCGATCTGTCTGGTTTTTGATTATTACAATGATGATTAGCGCGCTCTGTGTTGTTCTTGATTGTTCCGATGATGATTAGCGCGCTCTGTGTTTTTTTTTATTGTTATGATGATGATTAGCGCGCTCTGTGTTGTTTTTGATTGTTACGATGATGTTTAGCGTGCTCTGTGTTGTTTTTGATTGTTACAATGATGTTTAGCGCCCTCTTTTTTGTTTTTGATTGTTACGATGATGCTTAGCGCGCTCTTTGTTATTTTTGATTGTTACCATAATGTTTAGCGCGCTCTGTGTTGTTTTTGATTGTTACGATGATGTTTAGCGTGCTCTGTGTTGTTTTTGATTGTTACAATGATGTTTAGCGCACTCTTTGTTGTTTTGATTGTTACGATGATTTTTTAGCACGCTCTGTGTTGTTTTTTATTGTTACGATGATGTTTAGCGCGCTCTGTAATATTTTTGATTGTTACGGTAATGTTCAGAGCGCGCTCTGTGTTGTTTTTGATTGTTACGGTGATGATTAGCACGCTCTGTGTTGTTTTTTATTGTTACGATGATGTTTAGCGCACTCTTTGTACTTTTTTATTGTTACGGTGCTCTTTAGCGCGCTCTGTGTTTTTTTTGATTGTTACGATAATGTTTAGCGCGCTCTGTGTTGTTTTTAATTGTTAAGATGATGATTAGCGCGGTCTGTGTTGTTTTTAATTGTTATGATGATGTTTAGCGCGCTCTTTGTTGTTTTTGATTGTTACGATGATGATTAGCGCGCTTTGTGTTGTTTTTGATTGTAACGATAATGTTTAGCGCGCTCTGTGTTTTTTTTGATTGTTACGATGATGATTAGCGCGTTGTGTTGTTTTGGATTGTTACGATAATGTTTAGCGCGCTCTGTGTTGTTTTTTATTGTTACGGTGGTGATTAGCGCGCTCTATGTTCTTTTTGATTCTTACGATAGAGCGATTTTCGTATGACCTCGAAATGAAAACGCGCTAACAAAACAGAAACAACAAACGAACGGAAATAGAGCGATTTGATTGGTTTATCGAACAGATACAAACGCACGCGGCTTTTGGTTGGTTGAACGAACGCTCGGGTGAAAAAACTTCACGCCCCAGAACTTTCTAGAAATCAACCGATGCTTCGCTTTGACGTCATACTGCGACGTGACTGGCGAATTGAACAATGCCTTTTCACGTTAGGGTTTTCTTTGGCGGGAAAACGAAGAGGCCATGTTTTGACCTATTCATCCATTGGCTGATGAAACAAATAAGAAACACTTACCGAAACCATTTTTCAAGGTCATACGAAAATCGCTCTAATGTTTAGCGCAGTCTTTGTTGTTTTTGATTGCTACGATGATAATTAGAACTCTATTTTTTTTTTATTGTTTCGATGATAATTAGTGCGCTCTGTGTTGTTTTTGATTGTTACGATAATGATTACCGCACTCTTTGTAGTTTTTGATTGTTACGATGATGTTTAGGGTGCTCTGTGTTGTTTTTGATTGTTACGATAATGATTAGGGCTCTCTTTGTAGGTTTTGATTGTTACGATGGTTATTAGCGCAATCTGTGTTGTTTTTCACTGTTACGATGATGATTAGCGCACTCTTTGTACTTTTTGATTGTTACGATCCTGGTTACCGCTCGCTGAGTTGTTTTTGCTTGTTACGATGATGATTAGCGCGCTCTGTGTTGTTTTTCATTGTAACGATGATGATTAGCGCGCTCTTTGTTGTTTTTACTTGTTACGATGATCATTAGCGCGCTCTGTGTTGTTTTTAATTGTTACGATGATGATTAGCGCGCCCTCTTTTGTTTTTGATTGTTACGATGATCTTTAGCGCGCTCTGTGTTGTTTTTGATTGTTACGATGATGTTTAGCGCCCTCTTTGTTGTTTTTGATTGTTACGATGATGATTAGCGCGCCCTGTTTTGTTTTTGATTGTTACGATGATGTTTAGCGCGCTCTGTGTTGTTTTTGATTGTTACGATGATCTTTAGCGCCCTCTGTGTTGTTTTTGATTGTTACAATAATGTTTAGCGCACTCTTTGGTGTTTTTGATTGTTACAATGAAATTTAGCGCGCTCTGTGTTATTTTTTATTGTTACGATGATGAATAGGGCGCCCTTTGTTCTTTTTTATTTCAACGATGATGATTAGCGCGCTTTGTGTTGTTTTTGATTATTACGATAATGATTAGCGCGCTCTGTGTTTTTTTTGATTGTTACGATGATGTTTAGCGCCCTCTTTGTTGTTTTTGATTGTTACGATGATGATTAGCTCGCTCTTTGTTATTTTTGCTTGTTACGATGATGATTAGCGCGCCCTGTTTTGTTTTTGATTGCTACGATGATGTTTAGCGCGCTCTTTGTTGTTTTTTATTGTTACGATGAGGTTTAGCGCGCTTTGTGTTGTTTTTGATTGTTACGATGATGTTTAGCGCACCCTTTGTTGTTTTGATTGTTACGATGATTTTTTAGCACGCTCTGTGTTGTTTTTTATTGTTACGATGATGTTTAGCGCGCTCTGTAATATTTTTGATTGTTACGGTAATGTTCAGAGCGCGCTCTGTGTTGTTTTTGATTGTTACGATGATGATTAGCACGCTCTGTGTTGTTTTTTATTGTTACGATGATGTTTAGCGCACTCTTTGTACTTTTTTATTGTTACGGTGCTCTTTAGCGCGCTCTGTGTTTTTTTTTATTGTTACGATGATGATTAGCGCGTTGTGTTGTTTTTGATTGTTACGATAATGTTTAGCGCGCTCTGTGTTGTTTTTAATTGTTAAGATGATGATTAGCGCGGTCTGTGTTGTTTTTAATTGTTATGATGATGTTTAGCGCGCTCTTTGTTGTTTTTGATTGTTACGATGATGATTAGCGCGCTTTGTGTTGTTTTTGATTGTAACGATAATGTTTAGCGCGCTCTGTGTT
>CALNXI010001701.1:72248-86018 GCA_942486025.1 Porites evermanni
GTACGATGATGATTAGCGTGCCCTGTTTTGTTTTTGATTGTTACGATGATCTTTAGCGGGGTTTGTGTTTTTTTTTATTGTTACGATGATGTTTAGCGCCCTCTTTGTTGTTTTTGATTGTTTAGATGATGATTAACACGCTCTGTGTTGTTTTTGAGTGTTACGATAATGTTTAGTGCGCTCTTTTTTGTGTTTGTATGTTACGATGATGCTTAGTGGGCTCTGTGTTGTTTTTTATTGTTACGATGATGATTAGCGCGCTCTGTTTTGTTTTTGTATGTTACGATGATGCTTAGCGGGCTCTGTGTTGTTTTTGTATGTTACGATGATGATTAGCGCGCTCTGTTTTGTTTTTGATTGTTACGATGATGTTTAGCACGCTCTTTGTTGGTTTTGATTGTTACCATAATGTTTAGCGCGCTCCGTGTTGTTTTTGATTAGGGAGCTTAAGCAAAGACGTTTTTGAGCGACGTACGTCAACCGGAAGTGAGGCCTTCTCCCTTTTTATGTGCCTGGACACTACCAAATTTGTATTGCTGAGTTTCTTTTCTCCTATAAAGACGATTTACCCAAGGATTTCAACCAAACCACAGCCCAATGCTGCAAAAATTCCACTTCCGGTTGACGTCCGTCCCTCAAAAACGCTGTTGCTTAAGAAACCCTATTGTTACAATGATGATTAGCGCGCTCTGTTTTGTTTTTTATTGTTACGATGATGATTAGCTGGCTCTGTGTTGTTTTTGATTGCTACGCTGTTGATTAGCGCGCTCCGTTTTGGTTTTTCATTGTTACGATGATGTTTAGCGCGCTCTGTTTTGTTTTTGAGTTTTACGATGATGATTAGCGGGCTCTGTGTTGTTTTTGATTGCTACGCTAATGATTAGCGCGCTCCATGTTGGTTTTTTATTGTTACGATGATGTTTCGCGCGCTCTTTGTTGTTTTTGATTGTTACGATGATGATTAGCGGGCTCTGTGTTGTTTTTGATTGCTACGCTGATGATTAGCGCGCTTTGTGTTGTTTTTCATTGTTACAATGATGTTTAGCATACTGTGTGTTGTTTTTGTTTGTTACGATGATGATTAGCGGGCTCGGTGTTGTTTTTTATTGTTATGATGGTGATTAGCGTGCTTTGTGTTGTTTTTGATTCTTACGATGATGATTAGCGCGCTCTTTGTTGTTTTTGATTGTTACGATGATGTTTAGCGCGCTCTTTGTTGTTTTGATTGTTACAATAGAATTTAGCGCGCTCTGTATTGTGTTTGATTGTTACGATGATGATTAGCGCGCTCTTTGTTGTTTTTGATTGTTACGATGATGATTAGCGCGCTCTTTGTTGAGTTTGATTGTTACGATGATGATTAGCGCGCTCTGTGTTGTTTTTGATTGGTACTATGATTTTTAGTGCGCTCTTTGTGGTTTTTCATTGGTACCATGATGAATAGCGCGCTAGGTTTTGTTTTAATTGTTACCGTGATGACTACCAAGAGGATGCCTATATACCGAGCCCGGGGCCCGTTTGTTGAAAGTACGGTAACTTTTTGGGTCTGAAGGCAAATTTTGAAATCTAAAGCTGTTGAATGGTCGCACGTTTCCTTGCTCACAGACCCGTGAAGTTTGCTTTTTTAACTCTTATATTCATTGTTTTATGTTCAAAAGTATTGAAATTTTGGTCTTGAAATCAAATACGGGATACATAAAAGCACTTTTCGGGCCCGAAAAGTTATCGGGATTTAAGGAAAAGGGCCCCAGGACTCGAGCCAGGACTTCAAGCCAGTCCTCGACGCAGGAATGGGCAATTTTTCGCTTCCCTGTCATTTTCACCTCGTTCAAGTCACATGACCTTTAAGCGGAGGGTTTTCGTGGCAATAATTTGAGGTAAAGGTTAGGCTAAGGGTTTGGGTTAGTGTTAGGGTCAGGGTTATTTTTGTTTATTTATTATTTTAATTTCTTTATTTTTCGCTTTCAATAAATTAGAAAAGTCCTAACTAGAGTCCTAGCTCGAGTCCTTGCTTTGATGTTAGTTTATCTCGATCACTACGCTCATTGTTGTTTTAGATTGTTACCATGTTGATTAGCGTGCTTTTGTTGTTTTGATTGTTACCATGATGTGTAACTCGATCGCTTTGCGTTTAGTTTAATTGTGTTGAATATGATGAGCCTAGGGTTTGTTGGTTTTAATTGTTTTGATTGTGAGTTTGACTGCTTTGATGATTACCACCGGAAGTCTGATTTGTTTTTGTTGGCTTTAGTTTTTGTTGTTGTTGTTGTTGTTGTTGTTTTTTTGTAACTTTGTTGTTTTTGTTGTTGATTGTACGTTACCTTTTAGAACCAATCTTTTTTCCTATTGGAAATGGGTAGGAGGTATCCTTTAGGTATTTATCTGCATCCCTAACCTTTTAATAGCTTAGATGATACCAGGAAATATAACCGCTCTCTTACCATTTACAAAAAGTTTCCGGAAATTTTGGTTAAAAGGGTAAATGATACACCAATGTTTTTGTCTTTTTTGCGGGAAATTTCCGGAGGCAGCAAGTTTCAACGACGTGTTAACGTACCAGTTTCAGGCCGTTTACGGCCGTTTTTCATTAGATAGCGCTGATTTGGGCAAATGTTCAACGCACATCACAAGTCACGTCTAGCCTGCGAACACAGACGATGTCAAATCGGGGGACTTGTTAGTCTGCTACACAGCCGTTTTTCGTGTCGTCACGCAACGCTCCTCCCCACTTGTGGGGAGGACATGGCGTGACGACACTAAAAACGGCTGTGTAACAGACTAGGGGCTTGTCAAATCATAGCCTGCGAAAGGCAGACTTTTCTCCTCGCTCTTCCCCGCTTCGCGAAACGTCCCTTAGCGGCGATGAGCGAGGAGAAACGTCTGCCGACCGTTCGCGGGCTAGTCAAATCACAATTAAATCAAGCTCATCGAGCTTGGGTTACCTGTGATTTGGGCTCTCTCTACCCAATCCTTTTCCGATCATTTTTTCACCTTTTTGGACGCCTTACCAAAAATGACGTCCGGTCTTGGTTCGCTTCTCTTTCTCCTGTGCTCTTTTTGGATTGTAAACGTGTCCTTAGAAAACGATGATGGCTACAATGCAGCCGTTACTCTTCTGGGCGGTAAATTTCGTATGGGAAGTTCATCTGCAGACACCAAACGCGGAGAATTACCCACCAAAACAGTCGGAGTAAAACCGTTCGTGATTGACAAATATCCCGTTACTAATGAAAATTTTCGAAAGTTTGTTCGCGCCAAGAAATTCAAGACCGAAGCGGAACGGTTTGGTTGGAGTTTTGTTTTTCGTACCTTCGTCCCTGAGGAAGTCCGATCCAAGATAACGCAATCTGTCCCGGTAGGTTAGTTCTTTGGACATCACGTTTTTTTTAATGTTTGTTTTAAAAGATACTCGTGGGGTCCACGTGGTTGTTTCAAAAGGATTCCTCTTAGAAATGGACCCCGTTAGCCTCGCTCCGTACAAAGTGAGACAAAAAAAATACAAAACTTCTTAAACCTGTCAGCATGCCTGAAGTGATTGCTTCATACCTGCACCGTTCCACTTTCCCCTCATTTTTTGACATGGATCACTTAGTGAATATCTATTGACACTGTGGAAAAAGAGTCTTAAAATAAATTAGAAAGCGTGCCAAGTTTGACAGTGATCTTTTGAAAATCAGTGAAAATATAGCTTTGCAATGCAAAGGAACAACATTTCATAGTCGTCTTGTGTGATGAGCGCCAGCACAAACTTACCCCAACAATACAGTCATCTGTATCCTTGCAGGGGTTTATCTTCGCTAGTTCTGAATGTATACACTCTTAAACTGATTTTAAAAGTGTTAAATCTTTCCAGCTAATAATTTTTCAAATGTGAAAAAAAATGTCTAATTACTTACTGGTTGTTCTAAAAGTCTTGTTTATTGACATGATTTTTCAAGAGATTTTTTCTACTGCAATTTTATGGCAATGTCTTGGCGATTTTATTGCAATTTTCACATCAGAGGCTAGAGGCAACTTGCGGAAATGGTCTACTTGAAGTCAGTACTAGTTTACATGAGATGTGGGATTTGAAATCACATGCCCCTGAAAAAATTGTTAGGCTGTGTAAATGGGCCATGGACTTTTCTTGCCCCATTGGGTAACTTGTGATGAATAATACCAGTCTAAGAGGTTGCTCTGCATGGGCACAAATTTGTGGCACATCAGAGAAAAACAATGTGGTAAACCCAAATGCCCTGCCCAGTACAGTGTGCAAAGAAATAGTGTCCGATAGCCTGGGACTAGTGAATTGGCTATCCGGCTAGTGAATTCTGTTCTTAATATGCCCAATGGGCAAGCAACTTTTTTGGGGGGGGGTGGGGGGGCGGGATTCACACTACAGAAGAAATGTAATCATTGCTCATCAAAAATACTTTAATTTCCGGGTAGTGGAAATGACTTTGGGCTAGTACGTGCTAGGTACAGTTTGCTCAAATGGCAAGTGCTCAGTAAAACTGACTTTCTTTGCACCCTGCTATAGAGAGATCAATTAATAACTCCAAGCCAAAGCAAGAACAGCACATCTTTACATTTTTGGCATATATAACACTATAATTAATATTTATGGCAAAAAAAACTGACATACATTAATTGCCTTCATTTTTTTCCCTTCAATTCAGGGAGCACCATGGTGGCTGCCAGTGCAACAGGCATACTGGAGGCAGGTCTGTTATTATTGGTAGCAAGAAAATAAGAATGTTCTACACATTATGAAATTGTAGGATGATGTACAAAATGAATACTGTACATTGGGCTAACTGTAGTGTACCAGTTTCTTTGACTGGATCTATGCTGTAGACTAGTTACTGTAGTACTTAATCACTGGCAACCTTAGCTTGAACTCCTTCAATTCAAGTCATATAAATAATGAATAAATAAATAATTTAGAGGTAGCACATCCACTTATAGTGGTTCTTCATCTATCCGATTCCTGTTCGAATTGGTTTTGGAAACGTTGGTCTTTGAGGAGGGACAGAAATCAGCGTACCTCGAGAAAAACCTCTCAGAGAATAAGGAGAGAGCCAACAACAAACTCAACCCTCATATGGTGTTGATGCTGGGATTTGAACTGGGGCCACATTGATGGGAAGGAGGGTGCACTCACCACTAGCCTCCCACGCAGACGACGTTCTTAAGGTTTCGTCACGCACTAAGAACGTTTGCATGGGAGGCTTACTCACCACTGCACCACCTTTGCTTCCGGCAGGTTTTTGCCATCATCATTATGTTCTAAATTTTGTGTGATGTTATTTTGTTAAATGTTTTGCATGAACTTCATTGAGGTCAGAATTAGGTTAACCCCTAATAATAATATTATACTATAAAAAAAATACAATCACATTTCTATCACCTTAATTATACTAAGTATTTACTTTTCATTTTTATACTTTAAACACATTTTAGCCAGGAGGACCTGGAACATCTGTAAAAGAAAAGATGTCCCACCCAGCTGTGCATATTAGTTATAATGACGCCAAGGCTTATTGCGAATGGATGGGAAAGAGATTACCAACAGAAGCAGAATGGGAATTTGCAGTGAGAGGAGGGCTGAAAGGTTATGTTTTTTTAAAAATCATACATCATCACAACACAGCTTTTAATACTGTATGGACACTGGTTATTTGTGATTTTCCTTCTCACAATCATTTTTTGGAGAACCTGCTAAGTTAATACAGACACTGCGATAATACCTGTAGACACTATGCCATGTCCCTTGGTTGAGTATAGGACTATAAGTGTAAATATATGTAAATCGATGTCAAATATTGTTTACCAGGAAACACCTACAGTTTAGGAAGTCTTGAAAGGTGGCCTTAAGGCTGATTAAGACGGTTTGATTTTTGCTTACGATTATCATGCGCGACTACTGCGAAGCGTAGGTCATAACTTTCTACCATCCACACGGTACAATTTTTACTTACGACATCCACAATGTATCGTACGGATGTCGTGGGTCTAATTTACCCAACACGATCTGTCGTGAAGTGATGACGCATGCTAGTCGCGCAAGATAGTCGTAAGCAAAAATTGTACCGTCTAAATTGGCCTTTAGGGTGTTTTCCATCTGTCAGAATGGTCTGGCCAGTAAGTTCTGACAAATGGAAAGTACCCTTTAGTTAAGTAGCTAGCCTTGCAGCTCCATTGATTCCCCTATGAGGTACTAGATCATCTGGAAATAATAACTTAAGTTCCTCTGGTCCTAATTTAATTTAATGGAATACTTACCTAGTTTGGGTGATTTCAATGTAAATTACATATTTTTTGCTTTAACAGAAAGAGAATACCCTTGGGGGGCTGAATTCCAGAAGAGGCGAATGAATATTTGGCAGGTAACTGCATGGTCAAATTGTTATTTACAAAGACTGAGTGATTTCTTGCCATGATAAGTAGCAGAGTATTAATAGTCCTTACAGTTTTGTTCACTGTCACATATGAAATTAACTTTGTTTTGCCTTGTCCATAATTTTCCATTTTGTTAATTAGTTATTGATAGATGGTAAAAATGATGTTGATAAGTTCAAAACTTTTAGTAATGTCCAGGATTGCAAGTTAATTACTGGATTCATTCTCCTGATAATGAAAATCACAAAGTGTCTCCGAGCCCTAAACCTAGTGGATCATCTAAATGCATGCTGTTCTCTCTCCAATCATGTGGAAATTAGAAATAGTGTAATAGTTACAGTACTTCTTATATGTGTCTGATGTGTCTGAAGTATCTAATTTTCGAGTTTTCTTGCATTTCTGGATGTAAGTGTGATTTATTCTACCCAGGGGCGGATCTAGGGGGAGGGTGCAGGGGGTGCGCACCCCCCCCTGAGATGACCTGCGGTTTTCTTATACAACTGGTATTCTGCAAAAAAAAAAATTATGTGGTTTATTGGTGTTGAAGTACAGCAAGAGACGAGTGCACCCGCTCCTAAAAAAAATCCTGGATCCGCCCCTGCTACCATTAATAATGAATTTTGTTCTATAATGTTACTGATGTAAATGTTCTATATTTTGTTGTTGTTGTTGTGTTTTTGTGGTAAACTAATTAAGGGCAAATTTCCCGATGAGAACACAAATGAGGATGGTTTTGACTGGGTTGCTCCAGTAGATGCCTTTCCTGCTCAGAATAAATATGGTAAGGAATATATAAAACCAGGTAGATTACAGATGAACTAATGTCATTGTTTATATGGGATGTAAGATGTTTTTCAGTCAGTGACACTGGCAGCTCAGAAGAAAAAATCCAAGCAGTACTCCCAACAGGAGTTGAACCTACGATCTTCTGGTTAGTCTGGACCAAAAATGGTTCCGGATGCTGAACTTCTACCACAAGAGACTTGTGAAAGCAAAGGCTGCAAAACTAGGTTCATGTGACAAACATTTGCATACTGCTAGATCTAGAGCTAGAAATTATGTCAATATGTGCTTTAAAAAATCCTGACTTAAAACATAAACACCCCAAGTGTTGAGTACACTCCCCCCTGGATATGTGGGTTGGTTTTATATGATCCCATAATACTGTACTGTGGGTCGTTTTTTATGGGCTGGTTTCAAGGAACCCATCAAACTCAGTGGCGGGTCCATACCTTCAGATGGGGCGGGGGGGGTGCCCGGTCATCAAGACCCTGAGATAAGGGGGGGGACTCAAAAAAATTTTTTTCGGGCCTCAGTTCGGTCTAAAAATAAGGGGGAGGCCTGGGCCCCTCGGGCCCTTCCCCTGGATACGCCATTGAAACTAACTGTGTTTGAATTGTATTTTATTGTTAGGAATGTATGACATGTTAGGGAATGCATGGGAGTGGGTATCAGATGAATTTAAAGACCAAGGAAACGAGGCAAAGTTTGTCCTGCGAGGTGGATCATATGTAGACTCCGCAGATGGGAAACATAACCATAAAGTTACTGTAAACACAAGGTAAATAATCGAGTGGATACAAATCAGGATAGAAATCAAGCTAGGAATGTTGTAGCCTGCGTAGCAAGCGTTTCCGTTCGGTTTCGGAGCAAAGAACAAGGAACGAGAGTCACAGACCGCGAAAATTGTCCTTGTCTCACTTCTTGCGTGGCCAAAACTGAAAATGCTTGCTACGCAGGCTAGGAATGTTGGAACAAATTGCTTAGAAAAGCGTTGTTGCATCATTGACAATTGTGTTTTTATTTAAGACCATGCAAAAACTGTATTCCAAAAAAAAGCATGAACAACAACAGCAATGATTTTCTGTTTGTTACCCAAAAGCACTTAGGAGCACTTAAGAATTCATTTCAAAGTGTTCCTGCGTTTATGATTGAGTAGATTTTTTAAAAAAAATGCAAATCGTGAAATTATGTCCGTTTTGGAAATGGAATAATTAAATAACGAAAATAGTTATTTTTGAAAAAAAAGAGATTGGTTAATGAAAATCCCATTATTTTCATCCCACTCCCCCCGCCTCACCTAATTTCGCGTTTTATCGAGAACGTAAACAAGCAACGACGGAATTTTCTTTCTCTTCTGAACTTGTATATTGTCCCTGGAAATTCAACTTCAGTGGGGTTAGCCTGCATTTGACAAAGTAAGTGGGTAGGAATAATTGGGATGTAGACTGAGAGAAAGCAAATTCTTTTTTTAAGCGACGTTCTCGTCACCGTCGCGTCAGTCAGCTATCCGCCTTACGGAAAACGATGGCGGCTGTACATTTTACCACAATTCCTTTCGAACCTAACACGGCCAATCACACATAGAGTCATATTTTGGGGGGAGGGGGGGGGTGCGAAATTCGTCCCTGTAATAGCAAGATTCCTATCCTAGGTTTGAAGTTTATAAAACTTTTCTGTTCGTTTTTATGAGCAATTTTATGGTTTTCATGCGCTAAGAACTGTGGGTAAATGTACCAGTCGCCATCTTTTTAGGTACGGTGGATTGGCCAGTTTATTTCTCTGTTCCAAGTAACAGTGCCAGAAGTCTCTGCGAAACTTAATTCGGCCCAGTTTCTTCTGACAAGTACTGGCAACAGAAAAAGGAAAGATTTTATAGTAGCATTGTTCAGAAAAGCTTCGGCTGTACTTCATATTTAATAAATGCCAATTTTTTGTTATTTTTTTTTTAGGATGGGGAACACAGCAGATGCTGGGTCAGATAATATAACCTTTAGATGTGCTAGAACTGCATCTAAGGACGAACTTTGACGTAGAGGAGCTAATTTACTAAGGAAAGAAATAGCTTTTTAACTGAAATAATATTATGGAAAATGTAATTGCTAGCTATCGAGTGGTTTTTTTTTTCTTCCAAGGAGCTCGAAGATTGATACCCCTGATGCCCCTGTCCCTTTCTCTGCAGATGAGAATTTTATAGTGGAAATAGAATAATATATTTTTTTCCCCATCAGTGACAGTCTGTTACGGCGTCTTCTCTGTTCTGTCATAGAAAACATCGATGCATGAAATCTGTTCACCCTGTCTTTTGCTTATTTTTCCCACTAAGCACGGTCCCATGCTAACAATTGTCATAAGGAAATTTCCAGTGCGTATAAATGTCCTATTTTCTACTTTTACAAAAGAAACCGCGCTCCTTAAAACTTTTCCTTTTATAATGCTAAAAGCTATCGTCCAAAAATAAAAGAAGCGGTCACCGGCTTAGTTTTCTAGTTATCAGTGCTGGAAGCTAAAAAGTTGGTCTAAAAAAAATTAAGATATGTCGCCATGGTAACTTCTTAATAACGAAATAGCAGTAGATGCAAGTCCATAATTTCTCTTCCAATTTTCTCTGCGGTAAGACCGACGGTGACAAATTTTCTACAATTTTTCTAGATTTCCCAAAATTTCCTGAACATCCCATTTGACTCTAAAAATCCCCCAAAAATCTGGGTTTTTTTTTATCTAGGCCGGAGCCGACCAGTTTTTAGCGTACACGAGCAGCAATAAGTTCCAAATTTCTTTTCCTATATTGACTATATTCCCCTAAGACCGACTTTTAGCGGACACGAGCATCAGTAAACCTAAAATGTCTCTTCCCATATTCTCTGGAGTCCGACCACAGACATAGACCACAGACATGATACCCACGGAAGACTCTGTACAGTAAGGCAACATGGATTAAGCTCTTTTTTCGTGTGGGAATGGAAGCAGAGCCTGAAAGTTAGACTACCAGTAGCCATTGTTCAGGTCGTTTTTTCTCAAGGATAGTAGAGAGAGCGGAAGAAGAAAGGGCGCGTAAAAAGCCCTCTTCCCATTGCGTGTCACCTTCCTCCTGGTGGGTGATTTTCACGCGGGCTCACGCATTACTCTCCTCCCTCCTCTATCCACGAGGAAAATGAGAGACTGCTCGTAGCCTTCGCGTCGTCAACCTTGCTTCAGTTTGCCAGTCAGCTAAAGGTGGCTCTGTTTTCACAATACAGAGTTATAGAGCGAGAAAATAACTGGAAAACTAAAAGTTTTTGGCAGCCAAATAATTTGAACTTGATGAAAAAGGCAGCGCGAAGACATAAAAGAACACTCAAAAGTTCATCTTCTTGGAGGCTTTTATTCGCCTGAGCCTTTGATTTCCACAAAACTTCCGGCTCAAGCCTGCGTGGGAGGTGCATAAAAAGGGGAAGGAAAGGGGGAGTTCGAGCACGCAAGAGCGCGAGCGGCGCCCGAGAGGCGCGCGAGGAGAGGGAAAAGAAAACACCTGACACCTAGGCAACCTCGGTCATTTCCGAGTTGCCTTGAACCTCTGTTTCAAAGCGAGGCTAAGTGCAACGAAGGAATTATTTTCTCATGCACATAAAACTCGTTTTTACAAGAAAGGTTTTGCACTTAGCCTCGTTTTGAAAGTTGAAGGTTTTGGAACTCGGAAATGGCTTATTCTTTAAATCCGCCATCCAGGAATAAAATTTCCCAGTTGGTTGCATTCAGTTTAGTTTAATGAGTTCGTCAATAAAAAATGATACAAACAGATATGAACAGATAAAAAACAAAGAATTGACTTGTGTCTAAAGAAAAGAACAGAGCTTCCGTTCCAATTATTGTCTCCGGCTACTCTCCACTAAATGTCTTATGTACACGCAACATCAACTGATCAAACTGTAATAGTCCATCCATCTTACTGGGCTGCGGCGCCAGTCTCACTGAAAGAAGTAAAGAAAAAAGGTTCTATCGGTGAGTAATGTTCAACAAATAAATGAAAAGATTTGGCAGTCATGCTTTAAAATGCACAGCCGAGTATACTTTATTTTTGACTTGACGCAGAAACTGTTTTAACTAAAGATTTTGAACTTGCACTGATGTTTTTGCGAGTGTAAAGGTGTCGTTTATTTTACCCCAAAACATAGCGTATTAATTCTACTCTATTAAAGCAGTTCAAGCAAGCTTCTTGTTTTGTAATATGCAAGATCTACTTTATTTTTTAAGCTCTTAGCAAGGATTTATGTGCAAGAAATAACCAGGAAATGCTTGACTTCCAAACCTGTCCACATCAGCTCAAAAGAATAAGCGATTTTGATGTTAAGCATTCATCCTCTGACTTCTATATATCATGATTTGTTGTTTTTATGACATTGTAGATGAAACTATGAACATGACTCATCTTCTACCTTTGGATTAAATGAGCGTTTTCATCGGTATGTTGTTCGCTTTTCCGGCATTTACTTTTTAAGGGTAAAGATTCCTTTCCACATGTCTCCAGTCTAAAGATCAAGAAATCCAAGTCATATAATTCTTTACCTTAAGTTCGCGCCTAACAGTCTTACCTTAATTGTCCAAAATCCAATGTCACGTCATCGCCAATCAGCGTGAATGGAGCCCAGTGTTTCTCAGCACTGAAATCCTTAGACTCCCGCATCTGTTTCCTGGCTTGATTGAGGGACCTACTTGCGCTATGTCCTGCCATCAGATTCTCGTAAAAATGTTCCATGAACGCCAGAGTGGCGGCATCGTCAATCGCCCACAGTGTCGCAATAACGGCACGTGCACCGGCTCCTAGAAAGGCACGTGCAATGCCTACCACGTCCTCGGCTTTGATCTCTCCTTGCCCACTATGACAGCAGCTTAGGACAACAAGCTTGGCGCGCAATTGGGCATTCAACACGTCGGCCATCGTCAAAAGAAAGTCTTCTTCTCTGGGTCTTTCGGAGCTAGCGTCATTGGGAGACAAAATAATTTCGCCTGTTGCTTAACGACCATGAGCTGCTATGTGAACGAGAGAGATGGAGTTAAGCTTGCTTAAAACTTGATTTTTTGTAGCATCCTTTCCAGTGAGAGGCTCAATATTTATTATCTTTCCAATCATGTTCACTTCTTTCTCTGCACCTGGAAGCTGCGGAAACGGTTTGCAGCCTTTGATACGTACAGTTTTCACCCACGGGTTCCCAACAAGCAATGCACCAAACTTGCTGTGGTGCTCCTCTGGACACTCTGTCAGCAGCCTTAAGGTGGTTAGTGACGGAGCTAATCGAATTCTCAGCCTCTCAGACAAATACTTGGAATGCTGGTCCACAAGGGCAGCATAAGGAATCAAGAATGACGGACCGTCAGGTACAATGATAACTTCATCGCCTGTTATCCAGTGTGAAATGGAAGCAAAAATCACTTCATTCAATGTTTCCAATGCATTACACAGACAACACTTGCGGTGTGCGAAAGTTGATTCTGTTTCATTTAAACCCCTATCGAAAAACGTTTCGATCTCTAAATCTTCTGACCCACCAAAGGAGCGATCCTCGCACCTGGCACCATTATGAACACCAATTCGTCTGTATGAAGCGTGAGTCAAACAAGTTAATCGGTGACTCATTTCCTTTCGTATGAAATGCCACTTTTGTCCCTTTAGTAGTAACCAAATGTTCAGTGATTTGGGGCGGTCTTCCGCGATGAATATCGCAGGTGAGGAAATATGGCCTAGAAAGTTAGACTCTCTTTCAATCTGCCCTTCTGACATTGATTGAATTGATTTTACGCCGAACTGAAATTTCATGAGATCAGCGAGAACCTGTGCTCGTCCACGCTCAGCTGTTAAAAGCGCCTCGAATATCTTGCCTTGTTGTACTTGAAGACCGCATAAAGAATTATAAACTTTATGTTTATTCCGAAAACTGATTTTCCATTCGTCTTTGTTTTGAAGAAGAACCCTCGTTTTTTCCACCAGGCTGATACTTGATTTGAAAAAAATTTCAGCTGCAGAGAAGTTACCAAGAGATTCATAAATGTCTCCAAAGTTCCTAGACGCCGTTACATTCAAAGCTTTGCTTCCAGTCTCTTTTGCGATAATGAGACCCTGCTGACTGAATTCCATTGCTTATGTGAGATCACCGCGATGGTAATAAGCTCCACCAAGGGTCAAACATACCTCTCCTTCTTCCATTCTCTTTCCAGTCTCTTTAAAGAAAATAAGCGCCTGCTTTATGAGTTCGATTGCTTTTTTAACATCACCGAGACAGCGGTGAAGATTACCAAGGTCATCATATGCACTTTTTTCTAACTCTTTGTCTCCAGTCTCTTCTGCGATACTAAGACCCTGCTTAAAGCAATCGTATGCTTTTTCGCGATCGCCAAGACAGTGGTAAAGAGCTCCAAGGTTTACATTTGCGTATCCCTCTGAACGCTTGTTTTGGTAATACGTAGATTCTTTTGAAGGTATTCAATTGCATTTTTGAAAAGCCCGAGACCTTGATATGCAAACCCAAGATTTCGATATACATCTCCTTCTAAAGGTTTGTTTCTGACCTCTTTTGCGATACTAAGACCATGTTCTAAGAATTCGATTGCTTTTTTGATGTCACCGAGAGAGAG
>CALNXI010001702.1:0-17841 GCA_942486025.1 Porites evermanni
AAATATCAGCAAACAACCTTAATGATAAAAAATACAATAATGGCAAATTTAATCAAAAGCACCTTCAAGAGAGCATGTTGCAATAAAAATAATTATGGAAAGCCCAAGCCAATCCAGTGTGACAACACTCAACCACTTATTTATCTTAATCTGTAGTTTGTGGTTTTGAGGTTTGCTCTTATGTTCTGAACTTTAATGGTGATAAAAGGTTACAGAATTAACCAGAAAGATTTTTCAAATTTATTTGTTTCATGAAAATGGATTTATCAAGAATCCATATCAACTCCATTAGAAGGAGAAGTTTCCAGTATTTCCTTTATAGTTAACTCGGTCCTTTATATGAGCAATTTGTACAAAAATACAGTTGAACCTCCGCTAATGGCCACATCTCTTACAACAGCCACCTCTTTACATGCAATGGCTACTTTCTTCTGTCCCCAAGACGGTCGTTGTAGAGAAGTTCAACTGTATTCAGTTATCAAATTATCTATGGTGCTCTGCATTATTCCACAGTGAAACTGCTATCAAGCGGACTCCCAATTAAGCGGACACCCTCTTTTAAGCGGACACTAAGCCGGATCCCGAAATTAACATCTTATATTTCCCTTTATAATGAACCCCTATTCGGTGGACACCTCTATTAAGCAGAAACGGACACTAAAATAAATTGTACTTGGCTAATTTCTATTGTTAAAAACCTCTGTTAAGCGGACACTAGACTGAATTAACAATACTAGTATTGAATTACGTCCTTGAAATACGAACTGTAGTCGATTAATAAGGATAAATCAATAAATTTAACTGTCAATAAACTGTAGATTAGACTGATATCCGGCGGTATGATTGTCATCCGCCATCAAAGTTGACCTAAAAGTTCTTTGGAACTTTATCACAAATGTTGTGCAATTTTTACAAACTCTATTAAATGGACACCCTCTATTAAGCAGACACTTGGGAAGGTCCCGAAGATGTCTGCTTAATAGAGGTGTCACTGTTTTGCATTACTTTGCTTTTGAGGATTGAACATTTTGCCTTCAGTGCTAACTTACCTCCACTTCTTTGCATTGCAATCTAAATTGCTCCTGAGAAAAAAATGAGCTAGTGTCAAGGTTTTATAAATTTAAAGGCAAATTTGAAGGCTGTATATAGTTTACTAGATTATCTTGTGTTAGCAATAAACATTTTAACTGAGTATTGCATATTTAATTTCCAAGGGAAAAATCAACGTAACGCTTTCTCTGTTGCCCGCAAAAAAAGATGAACTGAAGAAATGGAGACCCATATTTACTTTTACTATTTTTTTGACTTCAGGAAAGGTAACAAATTATTTAAGCTTTAGTCCTCCATTGGGAAAATTCCAATAAGACATGTACTAGTCCAATGGTCGGTAGCTCATTTAGCTCCAGGCTCTTGAATGGCACCTTAATTTATTGCACCCAGAGACTTTACAATACAGACACCTTGCATTTGACCCACTCTTTTGACACAATCTGACAAAGAGCAATTTAACTATGTGTTAGGAAAAGTTCATACCCTTGTAGCCAAGCAAAAATAATACTTCCTACCATACCAGTGCCACCTAAAAATAAAACAAACCAATACATTCATAAGGCAAAGGAAACTAATTTTAAAATACTTTTCATGCAAGTAATAGGTTGGAAGTTTATGAATACTGTCGGTATTTTATATGTTAATAATTTTTTTACAGCTGAATTCCATTAAAACTTTTATTGGTCACGAGCACCTCAATACTGAGTAACACATTATATCATATGTAATGAACTAAGTTTCTAAAATCTCACTTTTTAAATGTGACTAAAATAATGTAATTTTGGCAAAGTTAACCATGAAGCAACGCTGGTCAGCAGTTTCCCCAGCTATACTAGAGGTGGCCCGATGCCTCTAGCAGGGGCACCTCGTGACTTATATATGCAGTTGCTTGCTTGCAGTTCTTCGCAAAGTGTTTTTGCAATAGCTGATAAAAACTCACTTCTCAGGATCCATGTCATAGTTGCTGCCAGGGCAGTGGCTTTTTCATCTCCAACACCATACCCTTTCAACATTGCTTGGGTTGCAAGGGTTCCAGTTATTGACGAACAGAATGCCTTGATAGAGTGATAGACAACAATGACTACATTCATTTAATGCTGATCAGTGGACAGTAATCATGGGAGGGTGCCTAGTGATAAGAAGGAGGGAGGGGTGGGTGGATACACTTGCGGCTACATGCCATTTAGCATATTTAAACTCAAGACATTAATGGTTTGCAGTTTCACATTTGTAATCTGCTTTAGTCATTTGGAATTTCAGCTACAGCTCTCCTTAAAATGTCAACCATTTTGCTCTACTTGCTACGCAAAGTAAGCTCTTTTCTCCCTGTCTATCCCTCCTCAGATAAATATATGATAACTATTTTTGCCAGTGGTCACAACAATATTATGGCGATCTAATAGTTAACAAATTGAATTTCAGATCTCAAGGTCTTGGTTCAAGCACTGCCAGCCAGTCACTCTCAGCTCTGCCTTAAGGTGCAACATACTGCTGGGGAGGAGGAGGGGGGGTAATCCGGTCATGGATAGGGTTGTCATGGTTACTGTCTGCACTTGGAAGGCAACTGCTCAATTATAGTGGATCTCCAATGGGGTTCTTCAATCCCGTCATCCTGACTCAAATTTTTGCTCGATCTCATAATCCTGATTGCTCTTTTCAGCATCCCACTTGTCGTGCATACTTTCAACAACAAATCTTACCCCCATTTTTGCTTTAAAATCCACACCTCCACTTTCAAATAGGGCAAATCCAGGATCCCTAAAAGGCTACTGAGGACTCTTTTCATAGTGTAGCTTACCTGAATAGTGTCCCATACTTGATACTCTAAGTAGTCTTTGCTGACACTCTCAGGGTAGCCTTGTGGAAGGAAAGCAGACTGCAAAAGATGCAATATGTCACCCGTGTATAGAGTATAGGTGTAGTATAGGGTAACAAAATTTAGCTGAACTAGATCTGGTATAGGCTAAGGGATCTAGGGTCCCAACGACGCACCCACACCCATCAAATTCCTAAAGTATCCCGCCACCCCAATATCATGGTAAGTGAACCTGGATTTTCACTAATAATCCTTTCAAGAACTCGGCTCTTTGGGCAACATGTGCACTCCAACTCACAGTCTTGAGAGAGAAAGATTCAACTAATTGGGTTGATGAGTACTCTCAAAATCAGAAGAGAAGGGGCGGGGGTGGGGGGAAGTCGCCCTATTTCAAAGCTGGAAATTAGTACAGTGAGCCCTGATGAATGCCATGGAAAGTTACCTTAAAGAATTGCTTTACAGAAGTAGCTACAGTTTCCCTCTTCCTTCCTATCCTTTCTAAGTTTCCATTTTCCGCAGAGAACCTATATTTCCTCTCCAGATTTCCCGATCCATATTTTTCCCCCGCAACGACAAACTCCTCCATCTTGTCCGCCATCTTGTCCGCCATCTTGCCACGGTGCAATGGGATAAACCGCTGCCAAAAATTGAGCTCGCTCCAGTCTCTTTTCATTTTTTAATATGGCGGATTGGGCACAGCCATGTATTGTAGATCGAAATTTTCGGTGAGAGTTCAAAGATTCTTTAAGAACTTTAATTCGAGTGCTTTTTATCATAATGCGATGGAACTTAAAGAGGTTGTAACAAAGTTAAATATCTTCGCACCCTTACAACTGGCAGAGAAATGGGACAACGTGGGGTTGCTGGTCGAACCTTCCCCTCCACATTCTGTCAAATCTATTCTTCTCACCAACGACCTTACCGAAAGAGTGGTTCAAGAGGCAGTCGATAAAAAAGTCAGCATGGTGATATCTTATCATCCACCTATTTTTGTCCCTTTGAAACGCCTCACATCTAAGACCTTTAAGGAGAGAATCATTATAAAAATGATAGAGAACAGGATCGCTGTGTTTTCTCCACACACAGCATTTGATGCTGTGAAGAATGGCGTGAACGACTGGCTCGCAGCAGGCCTTGGAAGTGCAGAAGTAGATCCACTAGAACATTCAAAAGACCAGAGTTCAGGTGTGAAAGTAGAGGCAAGGATATTGACCAATCAGGTGCCTGATCAGATTACTAGTGTGCAAGACAAACTCAAAGACCTTCAAGGTGTTGAGAGAATTGAAGTTGAAACTTTGATGAGGTTAGTCAAGGTAGGGTAATGTGCAGTTGGGAGTTACTCCCTTGAATTTCCCATGGGAGTGTCCTGATGGTTCTCTATTGCTGGTTTGCACGTGACATCATGGCGGCCATGTTGATGGTCAAGAACAAAAGTATTTCTCTCTTCTGCGAACAAAACTCTATTTTCATGTACATTACTCAAGAAAAAATCTGTTGTATTGATCCCCAACATGGCCGCGTTCAGTTGTCACATGGTTGCAAACCAAGAATACCTGGCAAAGGTGGCAACTTTCCATCCCAGCGGCTTCTGAACATTCTGATAATTTGCGGAAGACTTCTGAACATTGCCAAAAATGTCCAAATATTCTCCGATGACCTTTGAGCACTTCAAAAGCTATTTCAAAGGTGACAATTTTAGTATGTTGTGATACAGTTACAACCCCCCAAGTTAGAAATGTTTGTTCAGTGGCCATTTGGTGATCAGCTCTTTGGGTTTAGTCACAAGGGAAAATTTTTGGCCGCCAAATTATATTGATAAATTAATATATCACAATTGTCATTAACAAAAGCAGTTAAGCAAGTTTAACTTTAAATGCAGCACTGTCTATAAATTACTCATTTATTTTGCAAGACATTATTTACTGATAGTCTGAGAATAAGGTTTGCAGATTCAGGCCCGGCCAGCGGGGGTAGTGGGATACCAATATACCAGCTATTTTGCCCCCAAGATACCAATATACTTCAAAATCGTAAAATGTGTGATACTAAATACCTAAAATTATTTTGAAACAGAATACTAAAAAACCTGAAAATGAACAAGTCAGATCTTAATAAAAGAGGAACTCCTGGTTCACTGTCCTCTTCTGCTTCCTTTGCGGTCGGCCAGCGTCCATGGTGATCAAATCGTCACCTTGTCCATCAACGCTGACTCTACAACTAGGTTCTTCATCAGCTTCATTGGGAGAGGTGGTGTCAGTGGATCCGCTTACCAAGGCCAGGAGCAGATAGTACTCCCCCTCATCTATTTCAATAGTTTCTGATTGTCAACAACTGTAGTGCTGCTTACAACCCCCTTTATGATCGACTTGCCACATCTTGGGTGTAACAAAGAGTTGTTACATAACGAGCACTGTCATAGTCATCAACCACATATACAGTAGGCTGTTTGGAGCAGAACTCGGTTTGTATATTCAGGAAACTACAACATACGTAGACTGGGCGATGACAATGTTACGTGCTGTGGTGGTATCTTGGTGTTGAACGGGGATGTCTTCATTGATAAGCACGTCAAAGTCAACTGAATGTTGCTGCTGGGGTGCAGACTTGTAAAGGTTCGATGGCAAGGTGCCTGGCTTGTCTTTTGTTGAAACATTCCTTGTGGTATTCTGTCTGACACTCTTACCGTACTGCTGTACCCACTGACGGATCTCATCCAAATGCTTCTTGGATAAGCAACCAGGCAAAGGCTTTGGTAATTCTGCAAGGTCGCAGAAGTTTATATCAACATCACCTAAAGAAGGCTGAAGGTAGTGCGAGGGCACTGGATTTGTAAAGTACCTGTAACTGGTACCTGTGACATGTTTTAATAATTTGTTAATACATCAGGAAAAACGCAAGCAAAAGTCGAGCATCATGGGAGTGTCCGTGTTACCTCCTCTCATACTGGAAAAGAAGTTTTCAATAAAGAGAGTTAAAAGGCTTTCAACGTCTAAGTGTTGAATGAAGTTTGGATTGAGTTCCATCACCTTTGTCCTCAGTCTAGAGAGGCCTTCCAGTATCATCTTCACGGAGTTCAGTGTAGTAGCAGAGAGTGTTCGGTCTGGTCCTTGGGTCTTGGAGGTTGAGCCCGGCTTTATACCCTGAACTTTCAACGAGGCTTCTTCATGAAAAGTGTAGTAATTCTGGACGCGGGTAACTGTCTTATCAAAACTTAACCTTGTGGTTGTCCCAGTCAGTTTGAAGGCTGACAGAAAGAGCCAGTAAAGGTCTTGTAAGTATTTGATTAGGGCTTGAACACAATTTCGAGCATCCGCACTATTTCAAGTGAGCATTAGAGCGACAATAAAACTGAGAAATGAATTATACATTTCTCAGTGATTTCTGTACCATATACCGAATACCTAAAATTCAGGAAAAACTGAATACTTTATGCCCGAATTTTGACCAAAAAATACCATATACCTGAATTAAAATGGCCCGGGATACCGTATACCCAAAAACCCCTGGCTGGGCCTGCAGATTCATCTCCTTGAATCAATACTGAAACGGAATTGTAAAGCCAATTACCATTTCCAGTTGTCTTTAGGGCCTTCAATCCTTCTGTATAATCCTCAGTTGGTGTATGAGAGCAGAACTAAACTCATCCTCTGTTAATGTGTTCAAAATTTCCCAGTCGCAACTTGAAAGGTGACCTATTTTTTTCTGATATTTGTTTCGCATTTGTTTCAAGACTTTTGTTGATGATGAACTTGTTTCCCCAACTAACAAATATTTTTGAAGGTTTAAAAGGTCATTGTTAATATCGCTAGACGTTGTGAAAGCCTGATAAAGGCAGGAGAGTATAGGAAGATCAGCAAGTCTTATAAATCAAATCATTGCTTTATAGAGATAACATCGCGCACGTGAAAATTTTGCAACAAGTTCTACTGGGAAAAAATGTTTTCCCCAATCTATTGAAAGGGACCCAAACAAAAATGCCACTTATGAAATAATAAATTTTCTTTTTCCTTTATCATCGCTACAGGTGTTTAACAAATTTTTGCAACAACCAAAAGCTGTCATTTTTGCGATGTTTAGTTTTGTTTACAATACTTTTATTATCGCTTTTGTTTAAAAAACTGCGATTCAACTCGCAGCTCGGTTCTCATGTTACGGTTATTACACCATGTTCTGTGTTGACTTTGCAGCAATTTAGCTTTCCCTCTTCATGTTAGTAGATTGTTTATTGATTCAAAAGTCTGTATAATATGTAGTCCAGTTAAGAAACCACCGAACTTGGCCAGACAAGCATACCCAAGATATCAAAGAAATTGACACTGTTGACAAGCAAGGCACTTCAATTGTGTGGCATTTGTCATGTTTCAAAAGTTAAAATGTCATGTGCAAGGCAACAGACACTGTGGAGGCGAATGAATGCAGGCCAAGTTTCATTGATGTTCATTTCAAAATGCTTATCTCTCTGAGTTCTCAATTTAGCATGTTTTTCAACAGAAAAGTAAAAAAGTAATAGAAATCAAATCAGTTAGAATAAATGTTCTTCATATTTCAGTAGAAGTGATTACCATTTCTGTTTCTATACGCCATAACACGAACCTATTCTTCACAGTCGCCAACTTGGCGACTATCCTCCAAATCAAGTCGCCAGTTCCAAAATTTTAGGCGCCATTGCGACTAAAATGGTCGCAACTTGGAGGGTTGAGTTACATCACAAAGTCAGCATTAAGCCTCTTTTTGTAATATTTTTGCGGAAAAGTTGTCTTTTAAAAATCTGCAAAAATCTTCTTTGGATTTAAAGATCTTATCATTGCTTTTATAGACCACAAGGACTGACTGAACAACAACTGTCTTTGCACTGTTCTGAGAGTGGGCTTGTTGACACCCTTCAGACGCTGACATCTTTGCTCCCTGAAGCTCTTGGAAAAGTAGAGGTTGTTCCTCTTGCACAGGTAAAAAATATTATGATTTTTGTAGTTTTAAAAACAACTAACAGAGTTTAGATCTTTGAAGTTATGATCATTATCACGGTTGTCACTAAGATTTTAAGTTGCCGGGTAATCAAATACATCAAGTAGGTGGGGAATCAAACAGCTAGGGATTTATTTTGGTTCTATTTTTCTTCTGTTTTCCTTTGAAAGTAGCCGAGGGCCATGTTTATAGTAGCTAGGGGGAAATCCATGGCCCTTGCCTCTTAATGACAGCCCTGATTATAGACTTCCCACCAATATTAACTTTATAGGTTAAGTTTATGTAATAGGTGAAACATCTCCTCACCATGGGTAAATATGACAACATCTGAGTGCCAGGTTGCAATGTTAATTATTATTAATTGCATTAATTTTATTAATTTATTTAATGGATTTGACACCAAACCTTAAACCTCTACTGTCCCAATGTATTTCCACACTGCTCCAATATATTTTCAGTGGCCCAATATGTTCCCATTGGCCCAATACATTCCCTGGCCATCTGAGTTGTGAACCTTACCAACCGGCATTTCATAAACTCACTAGAGCATCAAAATCTCCTCTCTCTAGATTCCAATACTGGGTACTGGCCAAGGTCGCCTTTGCACCCTGCATTCACCAGTTACTCTCTCAGAGTTAATCAGCCGTATCAAAAACCACCTTAATCTCAAACATATACGCTTAGCTACTGCCCATTGTAGCACATCAGAAGATCCACTCCAAAGTTCCGTCCAAACTATTGCACTGTGCGCAGGTTCAGGAGCAAGTGTACTGCGTGGGAAACAAGCTGATGTATACCTTACAGGTGAAATGTCACATCATGACGTCCTTGATGCAGTGTCACGTGGTGTGCACGTGATCTTATGTGAACACAGCAATACAGAGCGTGGTTTTCTTACAGAATTTAGAGGCAAATTGGTTGAATTGTTAGAGGGAAAGGTTGATGTCATGGTTTCCTCAAACGATACTGATCCTCTCCAAATTTTATAGACAATTATCTCTTGTACTGAGTTAGCTTGAGGTACAATCTACATGAACCAGCTTTCCTTCAAANTCCTTGATGCAGTGTCACGTGGTGTGCACGTGATCTTATGTGAACACAGCAATACAGAGCGTGGTTTTCTTACAGAATTTAGAGGCAAATTGGTTGAATTGTTAGAGGGAAAGGTTGATGTCATGGTTTCCTCAAACGATACTGATCCTCTCCAAATTTTATAGACAATTATCTCTTGTACTGAGTTAGCTTGAGGTACAATCTACATGAACCAGCTTTCCTTCAAATGACTTCAAGAACCACAGGGAAATGCTTGAAGAAGTTGCTTCAAATTTCCAATTTTTAGCAGAAAACATGTCACTGGCATATGGTACTACAGTCTACTTTACCTAATCCATTTGAAATAATATTATGTATTATGACGTGGGAGTCGTTGCTAGTCAAAAAACCTACTCCATCTGGAGCACTCTGAGTCCAGTTTGATCATTTTAAAACACTTGACCTACTTGCAGAGCAACACAGAGATACATGTAATCACTTCGTTTTCTATAGTATCAAGAGAATGAACAGATTTCTTCTTATATGAAGGCTAAGAATCATCCAGCCTTTCAGGATAGGATAAGCTTAACCAAGGCTGGGACTGGTCAAAAGTTTATTAAAAGAGTAATAACGTGCATCTGGGCTGAGATTTCAGTATATAAAAAAGGTTACACTACATAACTGGTTACACTGGCCCCTTCCGGAATTTTGATAGTCTTTGTTTGTAGTTCTTAACAAATTCTTGTTTAAAAATAAACCAAATTTTCTCTCTTTTCTTTTCTTTCGGGTTATAAACACATTTTTCAAATATTAGATAACAAAAACTTTTAATAGGCCAAATCTTGCTCGGATCTGAGAACATGAAAATTTGCCCGGGCAGGTACCTTAAGTCTTATTCAAGGCATAAAAAGAAAGCAGCGTAGCATATGAAAGGAAAAATAGCAAAAAATGGAGAGAAATATCAAAATGATAGTATTAATTCCTTGTTTCGTGCCAGTTAGAATCTAAAAGTAAGTTTGTAACTTTTCTGTTACATAGTAACAATAATTTGACTAGAATGCTTACGAAAAGGAGCATTTTAAACAACTTCCCTGTTTTGCTGGAAAAACGATGTAAGAGGCCGTCAAGTAATTTTTCTTGCAGATTTGAAATCTGTCTACGAAATCACAACCATGTCTTACATACTCTTTAAGGGGGCTCTAAATCATTTTTTTTTCTGTTTTTTTTTTTTAGCCTTGAGTTCCCCGATTTCTTCTATATGAAAGGAATGAGAAGACTGATATTTCTGTCACTAAACCCACTGAGAAAGTGAAATCTAGCCCAGCTTTTATTAGTTAAGCAATTCAAGGGTAACCAGTTGAGAGACCGTAGTTGTGATTCCGACGAATATATATTCGATTATACTGTGTTCAAATACACTGTTCCTTGCTTTCTAACTGTTGTAATTTAATGTACAGGTTGTCGTTAAGATCACTGACAAGTCCCCATGCTGGTGGCCACGGAACGGTATCCAGCATGCTTGAAAAAGGCGTGTTATTTGTAGACAAGAGCCATTATGGCTCTTATTGTAGCAAACCTGTTTTTCAAGGAACCTGTACTCTTCTTTATTAGCGAACGGGTCAACAATATGTGTACATGCTGCATTCATTCATCACAATGAATGAAAAACACATCATAATCTCTACCCTTATAAATTATTAAACTGTTTAAGTCGTAGCTTAGGGAGTAACTATTTTTTGGCATGCGTTTGTTTTATGTTAGTAACTCAAGCACGGGACTATTACAGTTTTCGAAGAATGCCACAGTAGTTACAACTAGTTACAGCTGTATTCGCAAACATTGTTCGGAAATTTTTTCTCACGTATAATTTAAGTACCAGTCATTGTTCTTTTAAAAATAATGGAGGGAGAATATTATAGTCGTAAACGAGTAAATGACTTAGCATTTAAACTTGGGGGATTTAAACGGAGATTTGAAGGTATATATGTTTGCAAAACTTTGCAGGGTTTGATTGAAAGAACTTTACCTCCTCACATAAAATGAGGGAGAATTTAAAGTCACTAAGGGAGACCGTCCTCGGCGAGATTGAAGAAGAATTAAGATTTTATCAACTAAGATTAAGTAAACTGGTCATCGTTCGGTGGCCGATTCTTCTACAGTACGTGGCCAACAACGACTGGATAGACTATAATGGGGTCGCATTTTCAATAGAGTTACTAGAATGGGGTCGCACATTTTCGAATTTTTTGGGGTAAGACAGTTCTTCATACTTATGGTTAGCAAACGTACCAGAATGTTTTTACTGGAGATGAAAGGTAAAGTGTTCTTCATTCAAGATAAAAAATGCGTCAATTCATAGAGATAGAAATTGACTAAGTTGGGATCGCGAAAATTAAATATTTGTCCAAAAGTGACTAAGATGGGGTCTATAATTGGCCACAGAATAGACTATAATGGGGTAGGGGCTAAGGGAGAGGCCAGCCACACAAACCCAGCAAAAATTAACTCAAGTACCTCCCCCTCCTCTGGATTTAAGATAGTACGGATTTTTGAAACCTCTTTCACATTCAGGTAAGGGTTCGCTGACGGTTTACCAGCATTGAGAGCTGTACTGAGGAAAATATACTGGACGGGCAATAACTTTATCTTTATAATCCTTTGAATTGAGGCCTTAGTTCTGAGTCCGTTATAAGAAGGATTTCAGAGAAGAGTTTTTAGAAACTGTTTGAGTATGAATAGCCTGCTTGCAAAGTAATGGGCGCAAGAAAGAACGAGGCGCGCGAGGGAGACACGCGAGGGTAGAGCTGTCTCTCCCTTCGCGTGTCTCCCTCGCGTCCATTACTAGGGAGCTTTAGCATCGACGACGGCAACGGCAACGAAAACGTCAGTTTTAAAATGAATTCCCGCGTTTATTCCAATTTGCTGAAAATAGCAAGTGTAGGCGCATTTCCCTGGAGTTGATTTCTTGAGAACCGCACTCAAGTGTAGAGAGAGAAAAAGAGATTCGTCGTCGCTTGTTTACTCCTCCATAAAACTTGCAATTAGGCATTTTCACCTCGTAGTCGTGCAAGGACGGTAAAGAAATGTACAAAAAAGCGTGATGCATGTGCAAAGTTGTTGGTTTGCGTAATGAACCTATTGCTTTTTTGACGTCCTCGTTGCCGTTGCCGTCGCGGTCGCCGTCGTCGTTGCTAAAGCTCCCTACTTTCCAAGCGCCTGCTACGCCGGCTAGATTATGAGTAAGCTCATGGTCCCATTTCTTCCTCAAGGAGGGCTCGTTATTTGGGAATGAAAATATAACTTCCGCTATTAGGGATTCTCTTTGTTGAAAGCAGCACGAAATCAATCTTCTGACGGTACATGCATGTACTCATTACATTGCGGGTCAGATAAACTACAGGAGACTAAAGAAAGCGTGTTTCCTTACAAGTACAGGAGATGTACAAGTAAACCTCATGTGTTTCTAATCTGACCTTCGGAGTTTTTGCCAGTTTTCTCGTGCCAACATCAACAGTTCTTGTGGCACTATTTACCCCAAGCACGTGTGAACAGGTGTATCTGGTCAAAAACTAACGCGTGCATGAAAATACCACCGACACCTAATGTATTACAACGATAACCAAGTGTGTGAGTCACTGTTTGAGGCAACAGGGGATGATCCGCACTTGTAACAAAAAATAAAATCATAGGCACTCCTTAAAACTATTTCATTTGATCCTAATTTTAACTCTGAGTTTCGAGTCGTAAATCAAATGCAGCGGAGTTTGCAGGAATGTTGATTTGGCGGACTGGAATAGACAGTGAGCGGTGAAACTGAATAAATGCTATCAAAGCTGCTTTTCAAGGGAAATTATAAAACCACTTTCAATTAAAACGTACTCTCGTTCATTATTTTTTTTTAATTTGTACATCCGAAAACAGCATTATTTGCTAATACTTTTATAGACTCTATAACCTCATGCTCCCCCAGGCAAAAGCCAACTCCCAATGCACCTCCCCACACACTTCAGTTAGAATTAAAGTTATTGTTTTGGAGAATTCTCTAAGGGCCAATTTCATCAAATCTGATATATTCATTAAAAGCAATTAAGAAAACCCCCAGCCTGGCTTCGGTCCTCAAACGAGGAAACAAAGGTCACATGGAATTTGCGAGGGGAGTAAATACTTTCCCAGGCGAAACAACAACATTTATGCACAAAGGAGTTGTTTTCGAGACACAGGGCGGATTGACTGCCACTATAGGTGTATACACTTGTCGCATTTAAGTAGGCGGTACCTGTTTCTTATGAACGTGCCGTCCGATTTTTAATCATAAGTAATGCCATATTGCTCGACTATAGACACGATCGAGTAAAACGCGAACCCACATTTTCAACTTTACTGTTTAATAAAACTGCTACAGAGTTTTTATCTCAACTTTCTGCTAGCTTTGGCGAAATCTAGGCCACGTGGAGTAATTACATCTCAAACATAAGTCATTAAAGAGTGTTATCTCTTCCTGCGGGTAATAAAAGACTTCTTATCGTTGCCGAGCACGTGACCGCTTGCGGCAGAAAATGGCACGCTTGTACCAGCGAAAGTGTACATAAAGCCTTTTGTTTTTCTTTTGTTTTTCTTCGGTTTTGTTACCCCGGGATTGTTTGCTGTCAGTTGAGCGATTACACTGAAGGAATTTAAAACCAGCTGGTGTAGAACAAAACATTCATTTTTGAGTTGAACCTCCCCGAAGACGAGTTTGCGACCAGAGAAGTGCATGATAAACTAAAAACGCTGTCACAAAAATGGTCTTCCCCGGAGTAGAATTCCAGACTAATGGAATATCTTATTTAAGGTATGCTTGTGTTTAAATTAGTAGTGTTATTCAATGGTTTATCAGTATAGCATATGAAAATTTATAACAATTGGAGCGTGCGTTTAGCCCTTTAAATTTACTGTGATGATTCACAGCAAAAAGTTTGGCACGCGTTCTGAGGTAACAGAGAAATTTTCCTGTCCCATTAACCGTTTTTAATATATTACTCCTCTTTGTAATGGAATTATTGATTATAAAATGATTTTGCTTGTTGAAGTTTGTGAAGCAGATTTCAGGGACAGGGTGTTGGGATCTTTTGTAAAATTAATGTCATGAAATTTACATGAAAAATGAACACGGAAGTCACGTGTCAGACAACAAACTCTTTGTCATGACAACAAAATATGGCGGCCCCGAAATAGTGTCGTCACGTACATTCAACTAGATTAAACCTTGAAAATCACACCAAAAGGGGATCAGTCAAGTTAGATCAAAAGATGGCTGGCATTTATGTTGGATAATGTTTTAATCTGTGTAAATTTTTGATCGAATTTTACAGTCCAGGTGAATTCATGATGGCAAGGAACGGAAAAGTTCATCCGATCGCGGTGGGCAAAGGGGACTTCGATCGTGGTCGTGATTTAGAGATGAACCACATAAATCACGTCGAAAGCTCCAGGAGGAAAGGTTCACAAGAAAACTGGAAGTTTGTTTCAAGAAAGGTTTCTGCGGTTTCACGATGGAAAGGTTATACGCGTTCAATGAGGGAAACTCCGAAGAAAGAATATCAAGGGATCTACAGACGGATGCAATCGCTAACGGAACAATCTTGTGTCTTGGACAGCGATGTGGAGGATTTAGGGCACGATCGATTGGCAATGTATGACACAAATGCATACATGAAGCCTATGCCTACAGTAAACAAAGGAGAACCAGTCAATCCAGCGATAGCAGCCAGCCGAGCCTTGATAATATACTTTGCAAAGCTAGCGCGTGCAAGTATCGAACATGAACAGGAACTAGACTTCGAGTTTATTCAAGGTCTTTTGGGAGAAGGGGCCGATGTAAACTTTACTGATCGCCATGGACAGACAGTTCTACACGAAGTAGCTCGAATTTGGCATGTAGATGTGGCTAAGTTTATTATAGAAAACGGAGGAGATGTGAACAAGACAGATTATTATGGAAGATCTCCCCTGCACGTGGCTGCAGCAGTTGATTATCCAGAAATGGTGGAATTTCTTGTCAGCAGTAAAGGTTAGATAGCCTCATGTCCATATAATATATTCACCTGCTAAACAGTAGTGCAGCAATTTTTGTTTTTTTTGTAAAACAAAACGTAAGGTTTGCAATTGAGACAAAAATACATGTACCCCCTAGACAAAACATGTTCTTCCTTGGAGATATTTTTCTCATCAGTACAGACATCTACATAATACAGTCACCCCACTGTTAGAGATTAGCTCTCTTGGCGGGATACCGAAGGATGTACAATGCCTGCCTCTATAATATGCTTTAGTGTTGTACCCTACCCATGTAGTTTCTTATTTATATCAAGCATGGAGTGAGAACTATATCATTGTGCTTGTTTCTTTATTTTTGCATGTCAGTGGAATCACTTAATGCCCTTGTTTTATCTTTTGAATACAGAGCCAATCAAACAGAACCCCTACCCCATTATAGTCTATTCTGTGTCCAATTGTCCATTTGCACTAAGAGATCATGTGACAATGTTTTTATTAACCCATTCGCCCCTGAACCGCCCATAACCGCCCATGCGGATCCAGGTCCTTTCTACCCATTGTGACGTCATCAGTTTTAACGGTCAACTTTCTTCGCTAACTTGTGCAGAGTGAAGAGATCTTTCAAACCATACCAGAATGAGCACAATTCAGTCAAGGACACCGGAGAAACAAGCAGAAAACCACGTGACATTGACTGGAAAATCTCCATGAAAATCTTGTTCCATTACCCACCTACCTTTCCTTTCACCTGATCCTAAGATCCTAAAATCTTTCCTAAAAACTCTTCCCACCAAAATGAAGCCTACTAAATGCCCAGCAAGAGAAAAAAAAAAATGAGGCAAGAAAAGCGAAAAAAGAAGGGAGGAGAGAAAGCGAAAAGTAAAAGTCAAGACTGCGGTGTCACTTTTAAACCCAAAAACATGTCGAAATGTCGAAATTTTGCTTTCTGCGCATGCCCGAACATCGCAAGCTAATATTTTGCTTCTGGATCAGAAGGCCGCGAAGTGTTCGACCTGTAAACCAGTTTGTGGTAAGTTTTAGCTCTTTATAGCACGACAGTGACCAGAAAACCACTCGACTAGCTTCAAAACGCGTTTTTCCGCAAAATCTCCAGGAGCGAATGGGTTAAAATGAAATTTATATGATTTTGCCTTCAAAAAACGATAAGTGGGTCATATCTTAAACAAAATAATAGTGATTTAGTTTTTCAAACCCCCACCATTTTCTGAGTAAGTTCGTAGCTGGTCATGTGACCGAAATGTGATTTTTAAAATTATGAATTACCTTTTCTGAACACAAATTTTGCACTAAAGACTTCAAGGAAATGTTGAAAAGATGATGTGTTAACATTTACAGCACATCTAAGCATAACTACCAAATGTTAAACAAGATATAAGCAAAAAGTAGTTTTGGCCGCCATGTTGCAGGGCAAGAGTATGCCCTCCAACATGGCAGCCAATACAAATCATACTACTTTGTTGAAAAATCAAAGTGCTATAAAATATCTCCCTTAATTGTGTTTCCTCTCACATTTCGAGTGTAAGACACTTATTTTTATGTGCTCCGTCAATTTTTGGCATCAGTAAGATTCCAACTCATTGTTTAAAGGAAGCATTGGTCTCATGACTTCTTAGTGCAAGTGGCCTATTACAGACCCTATCTTAAGTCACTTTTGGGCAAATGTAATTTTGGTGTTCCCAACTTAGTCACTTTCGGATCAGTTTAGATTTCTGGGAAACTGCCCACCTACCCCTCCCCCAGGGTAACATTTTGCCTTAGATAAGAAGTAAGTGTTAATGTTAGCTTAAGGGAGGGGTAGGTGGGCTCACTTCCTATCTATGTATCTACCTTATATTGAATGAAGAAGACTTCACTTTTCACTAACAGTACAAACATTCTGGTACATTTGCTAACTATAAATGTGGAGAACTTTCTTACCCCCAAAATTCGAAAATGTGTGACTCCATTCTAGTTACTCCATTGAAAATGCAACCCATTATAGTCAATCCAGCCGTGAAAATGTGACCCCATTGAGCAGCACATCCCAATTAGCCTCTTATAAGGAAGTCCCCCCCCCCTGACCGGGACAAAGTCATGATGTCGGTATTAAATAATTGTACATCTCTGTGCTACTGGGTGAAATACACCTCACCCTCCCATTCATGCCTTCCATTGTTGAGGTTGGGGAGGGAAAGCCAATGTAGGCAACTTCAATGTCATTCATTGTTGTGCATAATAATGTGATATTTTCGTACAGCTGATCTTCATGCCTGCACATATGGGGAGAAACAGACACCCACTCACTATGCTGCCAAGAATGATGCAGCTAAATCCCTCAAGGTTCTTCTTAAACTCGGTGGTGGAATGGAAGACAGGGATTTCAAACAGCGCACACCGTTGCAAGTTGCAGCTGAACTAGGTATGTCCTGTCAAATTTTGTCTTTCTCAAACTTTTCCAGTTTTCCATATACATAGTCAAGAAACACCACATGGAACTCCACTAACAGAAGGAGAAAGGGCCTCTCTTTGTCAATGCTCATAAGCTTGGTCATGTTTATGTGGTTATAGCCAATAGACCAACAAAATACTGGTACGTCAGCCCAAGTTTGCTCACACATTGCTAAAGCGAAAGTGCTAAAGCTTATTAAGGGATGATCTTTTGGCTTTTCTTCCTAATAACAGAAGTGACAGCTTTTCTTCTTAAAGCGTCTTGGGTTCTCTACAAACAGCAGATACCAGTGGGGAAAGGGGTTTGATTGATGAGTTGGGGTTCTTAGGTTCAGGGGGGGTATTTTCTTCTTAAGTGACATGCCATCGAGGTATCAACCTCAACAATGTAATACCTCTATCCCTTCTCCCCCCCCCCCCCCCCCCCCTCCCCCTTGGTTGCCTCTAATAAATCGGCAGAGCACACCGCTCAACTCCCGTGACACACCGCACTC
>CALNXI010001702.1:22763-55510 GCA_942486025.1 Porites evermanni
TCTACATTTTAATTAAGATGTCGCCCAGTATATGAACAAACCATTCAGTTTTATTTACTCGTATGGACCCCTACTGCATTCAAAGGTTTTTACTTTTTGAAGAACTTAGTCCGGTAAAACATTTAATTGCGAGAAACCACACGATTTGAAATACTTTGGTAACTTATACAAAGCCCGTTAGAAGCCAGTTTTTGACCTGTCTGCTACAGGCAGCCCAATAGAAAATGACTCATATAATGCTCACGTGAGTTTGGGGATGATGGGGTGTCCTGTGGAAACAAAAACGCCTTTATTGTTTAGCATCCCTTTTAATCTTAGTACCCGTGGTTGGTTTATGTTTCAAATCGACCTTTGATCAGGCAGACACACACACAAAAAACAATTCTATTATATAATCGACCCTCTTTCTTGTCGTTTGCGTTTGTTCAAGGTTTCCTCTTCTTTTCTGGTGAATGATGCAGTTTGTTGTCGCAGATCTGGGAGATGAGGCTATTTACACTGGTTTGTTGGTTTTGTTGTTTAATATCTTTATAAGATAATGGGAAAGGTGATTAAGAACCCGCATAAAGTCAATAGCTTATTACTCTACTTGTAGAGGGATGACGGAATCTTTAGTTTGGTTGGAATGACAAATACAAATCACGAAAGACAGGTTAAAAAGGTAGCTGACTAATTTAGAAAGAGCCTTATCAAACTGTAAGCACGGTTTATTTCATATTAGGTATTTTGAGATCGGACCTCTGGAGCCAGGGTACTTCGAGGTCGGGAGTAACCATAAAAGCATGCGTTGGAAAAACTTTAGACCTCGGACTAAATAACGTTTATTTCCGGCGACAATCCTCCTCTAAATCTACATCTTTATTTTACTGAACCTTAAAATAGTCAAAATATCCTACCAACACAGACTGTTGAGCATAAAAAACGTGAAACTTAGGAGGTAAGCTTTGTCTTCATCAGACTACAAACAATGTTGATATAATGCTTATCTATCGCTTCCAGATTTTTTTTCGCACACTGGTTAAGTGAATAGGTGCAAGTTTGAAAACTCTCCGGCTAGACTTCTGGACTAGTCAGTTGTTCGAAGCCGGCCGGCTGGCGTCAACCCGTGGTTAAATTTCAATCCGGAAAGATTTTTTTTGTTCTAAAGCACTTTTTCTGATAATTTTTCCTATTCTTTTTAGAGTATCCTGATCCAATCATCAAATTGTAGACATAAACAATAACTCTGAAAGCTTTTGAACTTGCTTTTTAAGCTTTCGTACATCCAGCTATATCAGAATTCAAATTTTTTACTAACCCTGGGATATTCTCGGATCATTAAACGTTTCTGGGAAACTGCCCGCCTACCCCATGTACCCCTCCCCTAAGTCAACATTTTGCCCTAAGTGACAAGTAAGTGTTAATAATGTTGGCTTAAGGGAGCGGTAGGTGGGCAGTTTCCCAGAAACCTAAATCGTAACCCAGCTTTGAACAATCCGGCGTAAGCATGTGTGCGTTACGACATGGACATGCCGGGAGATAACTTCGATAAACAACAGTTCTGGTTGTACCACAGGGTGGGAGAAATACGCTGCATCGTCGGATACCCCGGTCGGATACAAGGGGAAGGCAATTTTTAGAGGGGTGCATCTGACCCTGTTGGACGAGGCTCACCTTTTCTAGGCTGCGAGAACAGCAGTTTCTCCTCGCTCATCGCAGCTAGGAGGAGAAACGTCTGCCGTTCGCAGGCTATACCTTTTCGCAAAATGTACTAGCGTGAGAAAGTAGTCTCTGCTTAGTGGCAACCTGTGGACAAATGAATTAAAAATAACTGTTTTTTAACTTGCTCTTGACACGTTTGGCTACTGTATCGGCTTGACTGTTTCCAGTCGTATCGGTACTCGCGCTTTCAGTCAGAAGGCGTACTGACTTGCATTTTTCGCTCGGTGACTTCTCATAACCCGACACCGCAGGACAACTAGGTTTGGAAGTTCTGAAAGCCCCATCTGTGGGGGCTATCCACAGATATTTACACCTGATGGAACTGAAAACGACCCCGTTGAGGGGGGCGGGGGTACTCCTGGGAACTCTTGGTGGGGGTGTGCCGTCCGGTTCTCCAAATCCTCACCCTATTTCAGACAAAAATGTTATTTTCCACACCAGTTTTCAGACCTTGCCTTCAGGCAGAAATGATTCGAATCTATTTGGAATATTTCTCTTGCTTTCTAACTCATTAGAATTGAAACGATAAATACGTTCATACACTCCGTAGTTCCCTCAAAAACCATACCCGATTCCAGACCAAAATGGACCAAGTGTATAACCGTTTTCAGACCAAACCGGCGCAAAAACCCGACCCGATGGTTCGGCACATACCTATATAGTTTATATAAGGGAGTACCCCCACCCCGGGTGGCAAATCGCATGTGGAAACTCGTGCCTACCCGATCGCGATAGAAAATGGCCCGGTTATTGGCAGACGCTACTTCTCACCAACGCAAGAACAAATCGTTAAAAGTAGCCTCTGCCCTGGGGTAGGTGCATCCTATCCTGGGTAGCAAGCGTCGAAAGGAGAAGGAGATAGGGAGGAAGGGACAGGAGGGAAAAAAGATGGGGGACTTTCTCCCTTCTCCCTCCCCCTTCCCTCTTTGAGCCTGCCACGCAGGCTTGTGCATCCAGGATCCGGGTAGAAAAATTTAACCCTATGCTTAAGAAGAATATCATTTAAACTACAAAGTCAACAGACAACTAAAATCTAGTCTCTCTTGCCGCATCCACAATTATTAAAACCCCAGTCGACTGATCTCCATACGAGGGTTTGATAAAAGAATCTCAGCATTTCCCCTTTTTTGATCATTTTATTAATTGCCATAACCTAAATTTCTCATGATCATGTATTGATGTTACAGTATTAGGAGAAAATTGATGTTGGGATATCATAAATCCTGCGATCAAGTGTTCCTTTTTTTTTTCCTTTGGGATCTCAACGCCCTCCCGAAAAACGCTTTGTCGCAGGTCAGTCTTTGAGAGGTGAACCCCTTACAGCTTTTGAGGAAGGTACTAGACACAACCGTTTTTGGGTATCCCTGAGCATTATATTATAAGGTCTTATAAGACGTGACATTCCGACAATGAGATCCCCCGGGGTGAAATCTCAAGCCGCTATAAATAATCTTGAGGGTCCTTGAGCTCTATTCGAGCTGTTTGCATTACAGGTCGGTTCTTAGAATCAGGGATAAAACTCAGCCGCTATCTACCGTTAGAATAGAAAGTCAGTTAAGGTAAGAATACACCACTTTTCCGGCCCGTTTCATTTACAACTTGTCTGACCTCGGTTCTTCGCGGTGCCTTTTATTATGGCAGCTCAGATATGACATATGTTTACACTTACGTAATCAAGCAATGACAATCACAAGTAAGGCAATTTGAGAAAACTAGGGCAAGCCCTTTGTTGATTAAACACGTGTGATAACATGAATGACCCAAACCAATGTTCTACGCCATAGCTGTTTAAGTACAGTATTCTTTTCGGTTTTCATTTGAAAATTCTTTTGCGTCATAAATGTTTGCAACTTCTACCAGTTGAAGCAAGCAAAAAGAGTGGGTATTAGTCACTCCATATTTGGTGGTCTTCTCGCTAGTTCCCAGCATCTCTCATTTCGTGGCTCTTATGTTCACAATGGTGGCCAGTTTAGAATTCGATTTTGATCAGTATGAGTAGCTTTGCTCCACCAATTTAGGAGGAAGGAAATCATTGAAATGCAACGAAGTATATCTGCTACATAGATATGGATTCAAGATTTTTCTCTGCTACTCAGACTCGTCAAATCAATCGCCCTTTAAGAGCTCGATATCCGAACTTCCAAGTTCAAAATGGACACGACAAGCGCGGACAGTCTTCTTCATCGGCTTCGGTTGGCCTTGATGAGAACTTGTCCAGATTATTTGAATGTATGCGACTGGAATATGGAACGTAAGTTTTTAAAAATAGTTTTCGCTTTGTTTTTAAGTACAGAGGTAACCGCATTTCGTGACTAGTTCGCCGCACTGAATGCATGATTTTAGGCATGTCTGAATGTCCTCTACAACATTGCAGCTCACTTCAGTCAACCTCAGCTTCAATCTTGTTCATCTACTTGCCCTTTTATCATGGTTGTATATTACAAAGTATAATATAGCATTTACCCAAAGATATTCATTGGTTAATCAAGAAATAGAAAAGGCAACAAACGCTCGGGTGAAGTATTGTTGCTAGTATGATCACGCGGGGCTGAATTTTTATACTGTGGGGATTAAACTTAAGTACATGTAGACTATATATAGTTTTTTGCTGCAAAATCAATCAGACATTGAATAATAGTCTGTACATACTACCCTACTAAAGATAGATGATCTTTAATTTTAGGCACTCAAATGTATCCTGTTATCACGGTTTCGTGTGCTACCGTATCTGGAAAATAACAAATATAAATATCCTCAAACTGTTGGATATTTCAGTTTAGGGTGTAGCTGTATGCCACACCAATATTGCGGCACCTATTCTAGAAGTGTTGGCTCATTGTAAATAGTTATGAATTTGCTTAGAAATATAGCAGTTAGCAAGTCATGGTATTTCAGTCTGAATAAGTTTAGCATTTGCTATTCAGCTGTTTCCACTTATCTCCACTTTGTATAATTAATTTTTCTCTCACCCCTCCTTAGACAGGTGTTACATTTAAGTGGGTACTTTCAAGCATGATTTTGGTTTGTGTGTGTGTGTGTGTGAGAGAGGGAATTTGATTTCCACTTTTGAGAGTGTTATCTCTCGTTTGTGTACTTACTTTTTGACTCGCCCCACCTGAATCGTGTACTTTTAAGTGGGTACTTTCAAGCATAATTCTGCAGGGTTGTCATTAAGTGCCAGCAGCAGGCTAAAAAATCGGCTACTTGGGGAGCATTCATAATTTACCTAGAGGGTGGGCTATGATGATTTTGAAGGGGGGGGGGGGGGCACTCTTTTTCCCTAATATGATTTAGGGGGGCTGTGGAAAATTTCCAACNGTTGGATATTTCAGTTTAGGGTGTAGCTGTATGCCACACCAATATTGCGGCACCTATTCTAGAAGTGTTGGCTTATTGTAAATAGTTATGAATTTGCTTAGAAATATAGCAGTTGGCAAGTCATGGTATTTCAGTCTGAATAAGTTATTCAGCTGTTTCCACTTTAATATCTCCACTTTGTATAATTAATTTTTGTCTCACCCCTCCTGAGACAGGTGTTACATTTAAGTGGGTACTTTCAAGCATAATATTGGTTTGCGTGTGTGTGTGAGAGAGAGAATTTGATTTCCACTTTTGAGAGTGTTATCTCCCGTTTCTTTACTTACTTTCTGACTCTGCCACCTGAAACGTGTACTTTTAAGTGGGTACTTTCAAGCATAATTCTGCAGGGTTCTCATTAAGTGCCGGCAGCAGGCAAAAAAACCGGCTACTTAGAGGTTTGAGCCATCTACTTTTGGAGGAAATGGGGTAAAGTGAGAGAGTGATTGCCTAGAGCACTCAGTTACCCAGCCACCTACTTTTATACCCTAGCTGGCCTACCCTAGCTCTACTTTAAAACTTAATGAGAACCCCGATTCTGGTTTGTGCGTCTGTGTTTACGTATGAAAGGGACACGGAGTGGGGAGACAGCTACCTCATATAGTCAGTTATCAGTCCGGAATATCCCTAAATTTAAGGACAGGGCCAACTGGTCACGCGACACTTTTCAACCAATGAGAGGGCGCGCTTGTATTTATCAACAAACAAATCAAAACATCGCCCCAGTGATCAAAAATTTTCAAAACAACGGACGGAGTCGGACAGAATTAAAGATGAGCTTACAGTACTCGTCTAGGTTTCACATTTAATATTTCAAAGGAAACATTTCACATAAGAGAATAAGAGCATTAATCATTGCAAGGAACGAATCATTGGGGTGTTCTAACTGATTCCGGACCGATCGCGCAGGTCGTGGCTTCACTGGCATGGCTTGCAAGATTTTTGATAGAAGCAAACTAGTCCCGTGAAAAATAGCCTTAGAGAGAGCGTGAAAATTTGTTGAGATCGTACAAAACAGGATTGGTACTCCCTATTAACTTCTACAGGACAAGAATCAAAGAATCAGTCATCATGACAAGAATAAAAGTAGTTCAAATTTATTAATTTTTCTTGTTTGTGTTTTGTGTTGTTTCGTGTTGACTTCACGCATCTGGTGCTTTCTTTGCTTGCTGTAGTACCTGCAATGTTTTAATTTTATCCCAGATAATCAGTACATGTTCAATGAGTAGCGAAATACATCTTTTTTACATTTGGAGAATGCAACAACATTAAATCTTTCCAGATTAGTGAATTTCAGAAACAAAGCGGTTAGTATCTACGTTGCGCTTATGATCTTCAAATTTCATCCCCGCAAATTTGGCAAAGTGAGGCGAAATGTTGGACGTGAATATCCATAAGACCAATAAAGTTGTTTTGGCCTTGAAAAGAAAAAAGGCAAAGGCTCGTACTAATGCGAAAAAAGTAATAACACGGCTCTGTGAGAAACCCGGGAGTGAAAAGCGTACGTGTTTTGGACCTCGGAATTCAAAAATTTTCTACCAAAATTCTAGGTTGTCTACCATCCCCACATTCAACATGATAAAAGTTAATCGATAGGACAATCAAGGAAAAATATCTAGAACTTCGTAAAAAATCTGTGAATCGAAAAAATAATAGACACTTGTTCACCTACCTTGAAAATCGACCAAAATCTCGCCTATACATCGCGTTGTTTAAAGGATAAAAGAAGAAATAAGCCACAAAATGTGCTGAATATTTCACGAGACACTTCCAATATCGCTTCCGATACGCTGTCCACTTAAAAAAATTGTGTATGCCTCGTGAAGTCTTTAAAATATGCCTGAGAGCCTCGAAACGATGACTGATTCTGTCCGCCTCCGTCCGTTGTTTTGAAAATTTTTGATCACTGGGGCGATGTTTTGATTTGTTTGTTGATAAACACAAGCGCGCCCTCTCATTGGTTGAAAAGTGTCGCGTGACCAGTTGGCCCTGTCCTTAAATTTAGGGATATTCCGGACTGGTTATACAAGGGCTATCTGGACAAAAGGAGTGCGATCTTAGTCTGGGCTTTCAATAAGGTCTGGCATCCACTGTGACTCCAGCAGCTATTCATTTGCTTCATTGCTTTGATAAAGTACAGGAATGACGTCTGCTCCTCAATGACAGAAATTCCAAACTAATGATGTAAAATTTGTCAGGAATCTG
Organism: Porites evermanni; assembly: GCA_942486025.1. Lineage (NCBI taxonomy): Eukaryota > Metazoa > Cnidaria > Anthozoa > Scleractinia > Poritidae > Porites > Porites evermanni. The sequence goes on from CALNXI010001702.1 coordinate 30,027, forward strand.
TTCAGGAGCTCTGATTGGTCAATGTAGTAGTTATATTGTTTAAGCTCTTGTTTACGAGTGACAGACAAAATACAAAAGGGTACAAAGTTCAAAATTATATAAACCTGATGAGTCTACTACAAAATGAAACTTGTGGAGTCTATTCTGTTGTAGACTTGATGAATTTGAGTTTTGCTGGAGTTCATTTGTAGAAGAACACAAAAACTTCAACATAATCAATCAGGAGAAACCTAAAATCAAATAAATTTACCTTTGAAACCCCCCACGACTACTGGATTAATTTTAGTTTTATATAATTCTCTGTTTTCATTGTCACACAATCAAAAATAAAATTGCAAACCATTCATTACAGAAAGTCCAGAATCTAGGAAATAAAAGAAGATAAATATATGCAAAAGGCCTCACCTAGAATCAGGTCTGTGCGATATTTCATATGCGAGATATTCGGAAAAACGTTTTACCCAAATTTATAAAGCTTTGTATGGAGATGCCATGTTTGTGTCCCTTTGAGGGGCACAAATATGGCCGCTGGAAACCAACAGAAACATCTGTTTTTGAGTTTTCCTACTAATGCGTGAATTCATCGCTTGAAAAACTCATAAAGGGTTAAAGTGATATTTATTCTGAGACAAAGAATGTTTAGATAGCAAAATCTCCCAAAATTGGTAATGTTTTTAACCCACATAAGAGCCTTCCCTGCTGCCAGCTAAATGCCGTGTCACGCAAAAGCCTAGAAATTCAAACGTCCTCTATCACAAAACGAACAACCCTTTCGAACCAAAACTTTGTTTGAATAAAGGTGTTTAGGTGCTGTAATACCTCATGAAACTCAGAACTCAGAAGAATCGATAGTTTCTTAGTTTGAATTTTGGTGATGTCATGTGAAAACCGAGAATTATCATGTAAACATTGATTTACGTCATCATATGGAATTTCTGTCACTGAGGCACAGACATTTTTCCCGTGAAATGTCCCCAGCAGCGAGGAGCAAGAAGAGATGACTATATTCGCAAGCTATTTGGCTCTATTCCTTTGACATAATTGATACTTGAGAATTTTGGGTACATACTCGTGCGCTTAAAAGATTTCATTCACAACTGCATGATTGGGGCGTAATGATTAATCAAAGTCTCGGTTAATTGCGATTATGACCATTCAGTTCAGTTCACGGTTCTTTGCTTCCACATTTCTATTTCCATTTGATTATGGTAAAAGGGTGCCCTCGCAACTATGAAAACCCTTAGTGTCAAAATCTCTAGTAGTTTTTTTCTCAAATGAGCTATTACTTTATGAAATAACGGTTCAGATGCTTTCATAATTGGTGTATTTGACTGAGGAGTGAGGGAGTCTGCTGTTCATGCACCATTTTGTGTTGTGTGGTTAAAATTGTGCTCTTCTACCACCCCTTGAGAGTTTCCAAATAAGGTAAACCATGCATGCAACAAGCTTCTTGTCACGTTCTCAAACATGGCTGAACAAAGCCATGCGGTTCGATGGGTTGATGCCTCTGGAAGTTTTTGATCATTTGTGTGGAAACATTATAGCTTCCTCATGAATGATGATTTAAGAATTAGGAAACATTACTTTATTTTGGATAGTCGAATCGAAATATTCCAAATTGAAAGACAATAACTGAAACTGAATTGAAAGGGATATGAATCGTTACACCCCTACTGCATGAGCTCCTGTGCCACTTTTGCTGTGATTATACAGTGGAAGCTTTCCTAACCATCAAATCGGATACTGTCGCAAGTGGCAGCTCCGCTTACTGCCACCTTACCAAAACCCCATTTTTCTCAACTCCCATACAAACTCTCATTCCCCTAAGTGGCCAGCTCGAGTTACACATGCCTTTTTCTTGCCTGAGGGTGTCTACTCATGAGATCCTCCACTGTACATGTATAAATTAGCTAGTCATTGGTTATAAGCAATTTTGTTGGATTTGTTTCATACAGGGGAGGCTTTCTGATTTCTCCAAAGTGGAAAAATTTCCGCAGCCAGAAGCTACACTTTGCTGAGAAAACACGGTTAAACAATGCAATTTGGCGCAGTTGGCACATCCAGTGTAAGTTTTACATAACTTCAGTTTAATTTTTTTGAGTCTCTCATGTACCTAAAAATGATTCCATTGATATTCAGTGAGTAAGATGATTCCTAGGACTCACCATAACTATTTGTAACAAAATCACTGGATATTATCAGAAACTCATAATTCTGATATTATCTGATGTACCTCTTTTAGAGGGCACACGAGGGGGCTCTTGTTATAGGCAAAGGGTAATAATAAATTTTGGTACCTGGGATGGGGTACTTACACAGTTAGATTATGATAAAGAATTTAACTAAGGAGTGTGACTTTAAGATTGCATATTTAACTCTTTTGATATTGCTACAGTGTTGGAAGTAAATCTTTGAACACTAAGAAGTCTTTTTAGACGTTCTTTTGCTCATTCCGTTCTTTTTTTCCATTTTATTTACTTATTTTATTTGTTAAATAAACATGTCTTATTATAGAGATAACACTGCATAATTATAACTTTTGTAATCAGTTTTGTTAGGATAATGATAATAATAATAATACAGTAATGTTGTGAAAATATTATGCATAATAAATTATTTCAATGCAAGTTCATTTATTTTTCTGGTCATCAACAATCTATTATCTCCTTCATAAAAATTAAGACCCTAATTAAGAACCTACTTAGCCCAAATTGCCAATAAGTACCCCAAAATACAATAACCTACTTTGTTAGACTTCAAAAACCTAGGTTCCTATTCATAGGTGTTTACTGTATTGATAATGAATGTTCAGTTAACGTGTAGCAAAAGGCACTATTCCATATTTTTTTTAATGGCAATGGCTTTAATATCATGCCCATTTGAGCTAATGTATAACAAAAAAGAAATTCAAGATAGGAAGAAATCATTATTGGAGGGAACTGTGCTCTGATGTGGAATAACAGTACTATTAGTAAACCTACAATTCAAACAGTACAAGGACGGTTTATTGAAAAGGTGGCTCTTATTTGGTTAGACACTATTGTAATAATTATTGAGGATTGCTTACACTGTATTAGGAAAACTTACTTGTTGATGAGCACTTAAAGTTATTAGAAAGGGGATATTATTGGAAAAAGGTTGCTAAGGTTACAGTACGTAAATATGTAGTAACCCTTCTCCTCCACTGCTTTTGATCATGTTTTGTGCAGTTTTTCAATACAATAATGTCATGCTTGAATTCCAGCCTGGGTCTGGGTGCAAATCAATTAAACTTATGCAAGTGTAATTTACAAGTTTAGCTATTGTTTTCAAACTCTATAACAATAGCTACTATAGAATCGTCTAGTAACTTCATAGGAAGAGTAGATGACTGGACTTTGTATCTATTGGAGCGCTTGTAAACAGAGTAAAGTCTTCATTTAAGAGATTTATTGTGAGTTAATATTTCATTTGATGGACTTTAGACCAACAGATGTAAGTCATGTGCAGTTTTGTTTACAAGGAATAATTGCATTAAATAGTAAAATAGGGTGTTTGTGTCTGTGAGTATGATTTACACTAATTTCTTTACCCATACATAAGGTTGAATTATAAGTTTGGACCAAAGCTTGACATTTGACTGTTTACAAGAAGACTAAGTACTATGCATGCACTTTAAGTACCATTTACTAAATTCTTCTGAAAAGAAGTTGAAGAGTCTTACAGTAAATCTTAAGGTGAAGTTGTGTCCTTGCAAGCACTGTTTAAAATACAAATAAAGGCTGCTCTCACAATACAATACATATCATCATGTTGTTTCAGAATACTTTCTGTGAAATACCTTTCACAAAGGTATTACTTTGGTGACCATAGTGATAAAGATTTGAGGATTGTCAAAAATTCTTAAACCAAGTAATTTGTTTGAATAAAGGTAATTCAAAATCATATAAAAACCTGTATGCAATGTAGAAAAAATGGTTATATTAATGAAAAGAAAAGCAAGCCTCTGTCAGCAGCGAGTGTTATAATTCCTTCTGCAATTTAACATTTCGTTTACTGGTTTCACATTCTTTGATGCTGCCTGATTTTATGTAAACACCAAGCATCTTAAGTCATAAGACAAACTGGTCGCCCACTGAGTTGTTAAGTTGTTAATGATGACACTGTCAACCTTTAGAATAACTTGACGTAGTTTATATTTAACAATGTTAATCTTACCGGTACTTTAGATCAAACAGATAAGTGTCTATAGTGCATTATATTTCCAGCTTAATAGCTTAACATTAATATGTTTAAGATATGTTTATTCATTTATTTATTGTTACACTGATTTAAATGTTACTAAATAGATTGNACCCATACATAAGGTTGAATTATAAGTTTGGACCAAAGCTTGACATTTGACTGTTTACAAGAAGACTAAGTACTATGCATGCACTTTAAGTACCATTTACTAAATTCTTCTGAAAAGAAGTTGAAGAGTCTCACAGTAAATGTTAAGGTGAAGTTGTGCCCTTGCAAGCACTGTTTACAATAGAAATAAAGTTGTCACCCACAATACATATCATCATGTTATTTCAGAATACTTTCTGTGAAATACCTTTCACAAAGGTATTACTTTGGTGACCATAGTGATAAAGATTTGAGGATTGTCAAAAATTCTTATAACAAGTAATTTGTTTGAATAAAAGTAATTCAAAATCATATAAAAACCTGTATGCAATGTAGAAAAAATGGTTACATTAATGAAAAGAAAAGCAAGCCTCTGTCAGCAGCCGGTGTTATAATTCCTTCCGCAATTTAACATTTTGTTTACTGGTTTCACATTCTTTGATGCTGCCTGATTTTATGTAAACACCTGGGCTTTAAGTCATAACACAAACTGGTCGCCCACTGAGTTGTTAAGTTGTTAATGATGACACTGTCAACCTTTAGAATAACTTGACGTAGTTTATTTTTAACAATGTTAATCTTACCGGTACTTTAGATCAAACAGATAAGTGTCTATAGTGCATTATATTTTCAGCTTAATAGCTTAACATTAATATGTTTAAGATATATTTACTCATTTATTTATTGTTACACTGATTTAAATGTTACTAAATAGATGTGTGGTTATTTTATGCAGATTCCAAAAATAAGCGTCCTCTGTTCTGCCAGTTTGTCCCACCTCTTTCTGCTGATAAAGAGATCAAGAAGAAGCCCTTTGTGAGTATCCTTCAGTTAAGACAAGTGACCGAGTGACTAATCCTTTCAGCAGGAGTGCAAAAATTGAAAATAAAAAAAATCATGAATTCAAACCTTACTCCATAACACCAACAGGCACCTCTCTGTTGGGAACAGTTCATTAGGTCTCGAGATACCAAAATTAATGCGGTCTCCGGGATATTTCATTAAGAATAGACCATTTTACAGTTGTGGACTTAGTGCCCTAGCCTTTGAGTGAATGTGAGGCTGACAGTGACCTTGTTTTGATACAAGCCTCCTTTGCTTTGTTATGGAAATTGTTCTTCAAAAATACGAGCTAGGATAAGCAGGGTGCAAAGAAAGTCAGGCAAGCTGTAGCTAGCATGTAGTAGCCCACAAGTCATTTCAGCTAGTCCCAAAACCCTTTTTGATTAGCAGGATTGATTGCAATCCTTCTGTAATTTGAATTTTCCCAAAAAACAACGCTTGCCCATCGGGCAAGTTAAGAACAAAATTCACTAGCCCGAGAGCAAAATCCACTAGCCCCGGGCTATCGGACATGACTCTCTTTGCACGCTGATAAGAATAACTTGATTTACACAATAGAGCAGGAAGGTTTGTATCAAAACAAGGTCATCGTCAGCGTCGCTTCCATCCATAACTGTAAAATGGCCTATTGTAGTAGTGGGAGAAAGGTGTAACAATACACGAGAATATTCTGAAAGAGACTCAATGTCTGATTAAAAAATTGTCATACTGTAGGCTACCAAAGGGAATTCTGTCTAGTTAACAGAGAATTCTCCGGTCTCCAATGCCTGACAGGTACCCTGAGTTTCTACGTGTATGATACAGACTCCTTTTCCTCAGGCCACCTTTGATGTGAAAACTCAATTGTTAGAATACAACATGTGTAGACTTACATGACCACTACATGTCTTCAACATTGTGAAAGTGATTCTGTGATTTTAAAATAATGTTACCTATAAGAGACAATGCAAGCCATAATGACCAGCTTCCCCAAAATGTGTTCAAAGAGAAGTTTGAAAGGACTAAGTTGGAAACTGACAAACACCCTTGGGCTAGGAGTACCTAGCGTGGGTGGGGCGGGAGTAGGCCTAGTAGGAGTGTGGAGGACATGATTTGGTGCACTGTGGGAATGAAAGTGACAAAAACTTATCATTTTCATGAAAATAATAGGTACACAATGTACAGCTTGTTTTTGTTTGAATATTGAATTACATTCACAAACTTATCACCTTATATTGAAGAACATTTAGTCGTTCCCAGTATAATTCAAATAGGAAGGAATGTTTGTGCTATTTGATATGGGGTGAGAAGGATGCAGTTAAGATTTGAGAGGAAGTGGCTCTATGAGCTGTGAATATGTTGGGTTTGAGTAGGCAAACTCAGTTTTTTTGTTGTTGTTATTGTTATAATACAAACTGACTGTAATGTAATTACTGGCTTGGATTCTGGTTCAAGGCAAACTACAGTGCATACAGACTGCAGAGAGATAATGTTGTGTTAATTTGATAACAAAACCTTTTAACTGTCTCCTGACCTTGTCATTATTTTGCTCTATAGACTGTTATACTGGAGGGCAAATATTGGCGCAGAAAGTTAGAAGCTGTCTCTAGGGAATACAAAAAACTCAGAATATACTACAAAAAGGTTTGTGCAGGACCATATGCTGATCTGTTAAATTGCTGTCTATTTTAAATGGGACAGTTGAACCTTGAATATGCGTTCCTCGGGCCTGCTCATATGAACTTTGTTATTGTCCCAAGTTTGTTCTTGAACATGCAGGAATCATCTTGAGGATCTAGATGGTTTTTCTCCATTCAAGTGTTGTCTGTGCTGATCATTGAATAATAATGATATAATAATAATATAATAACATTATTCATCAATCAAAAACATTAAGTGCATCATAAAATCAGTGATTGAAATTGATCAATTGATTATCACAGACAGCTAAGAAAAATTGTTGTTGACAAATACAGATATTAAAACTCATTTTCTGTCTTTGTAATGGACTCATTTTACACGTATAGTCCTTGGGTGACCCTTTTCTGATACAGTTTTCAGTTTTTTTTATGTTTTCACCTTTTTCTGTAACACAGCACAACCACCATGCTTTCTCGAACGTGGTCCACATTCAGAAAAACTCAAAAGTTTATTTTATATTACTTTGACTTGAACACAGGTGAAAATGGAATAATTGTTATACATAATTTTTTCTGATTATAATGATTATTGATCAGTTTGGTAAATCTGATCTTTTGTGACAATTGATTATGAAACCCCATCCAATTTCCAGTGCCACTATTAATATAGTGTTACATGTACTGTGAAATTTATATCTGATTTGTTTCTGTTCCAGTGGTCTGGAACACCAAGATCCAGCCTACTTCACCATTTGGGCCCTCGGGTATGAAAGCTTTTTTTCTTCTATTTTTTATCCTTTACTAAGACAGATTGTTGATAATGTACTGTAAAATTCCTAAAATAAGCCCCTCCATGTATAAGCCCCTCAAACCTGTAACACAAAAAGCCCTCCGATAAATCGTCCCTGCCAAAGAACTATTACATGTTCCAAATGGTTGCAGTCAAAAAGTGTCACAGTATATTGCTGTATGCATTACTAGTTTACTCTTCAGTCTTGGCGTGGATTTCCTCGGTCCATGTAAACAAAGTACTTGCATGGCTGAGTTTTTGAAAGATTTATGTCCTCAAGGCAAATTCAGGGTTGTCTGAAAGTTTTGAAGTAGATGGCTGAGTTGTCAAAGTAAGCGGCCAGTCCAGAGATATTTTATTTTAAAAATACCCAGCAGAGTAGCCGGCCAATACTAACCAAGAAGGCAGTGATTTTCGCAAGTAGCGGGCTACTTTTGACAACCCTGGCGTTTCACTAAAAACTTGCTTCAAAGTACTGACTTAAATTTCCTTCCAACTGGAAGCTAGCCCAATGGATTTTGAGGTGCATATTTCACTCCCAGTCTTAGCCTAGGCAATTTTGAAACGTTAATTTCCATCTCTATATAAGCCCCTTCAAAAACAAGCCCCTCAAAAAGGGCCTTTGAAAAAAATAAGCCCTGGAGCTTATTTTTGAAATTTCACGGTGTGGTTATTGTTGGGAGAAGATTTATGCTGGTACAATAAAGTCATTCTTGTAACTATTGAAACTTACATATGTACAGTCAAATCCCACTTTACAGACACCTGCTTGATTTGGACACCTCATTATTACGGACAGTTTGCTTTGTCCCTGGGGAAAGAAAGCCCTTACATTTTCTCTAAATTCGACCCACATAATACGGACACTTTCTATGGCCCCCTCAGTGTCTGTATTAACTGGGTTTCACTGCACAGGTTAAGGGTTAATAACATATTGTTATTACAGTCAACTCTTTCTAAGTTGGACACCTCTGAGGCCGGCACTAAGTGTCCGTCTAAGAGAGATGTCCGTCTTATGAAGAGTCAAATAAAGGGAGTAAAGAAAGCCAGGGACCAACTCTAGGTGTCTGTTTTACAGAGGTGTCCATCTTATAGAGGTGTCCGTTGAGAGAGAGTCGACTGTAATAACGTCAACCCTCATTGTGGCAGACAATCTTGGGACTTACGGCTGGGGCAAGAAGAATGTCCTAGAAAACATGGATCATTTTACGTTTCTGTGAAACTGCCCACTTACCCCTCCCCTAAGCCAACATTTTGCCCTAAGTAAGAACTAAGTGTTAATGTTGGTTTAGGGGAAGGGTAGGTGGGCAGTTTCCCAGAAACATAAAATTTTCTGAAAACATTGCAATAAAGGGGTAACAAGTTTTCATATTTATGAGAAATCTGATCAATGCACAACAAAATTGTAAATCCAGACACAAAGACAAAATACATAATGTGATTCATATATATATATTAAGTATATACACACTCAGTGATCTTTGTAATTCAAGCAATCTGATTGGTTAGCTATCTCGAACTATGACGTTTTATTCACCGTGCTAGGCAGTGAATATAAAGCAGAACAAAATCGCTGTCGTAAACTGGGTGTTTCGCCAAAGTTTCATAGCAAAGCCTTTTTGAAAATACACGAATATCTAAGTGCTGATGACTTTGAAGGCAAGAAAAGACTTCATGGTGTTTAAACAGCGTGATTTATTGTGAAGTGGTTTACTGTAGCTGACTTTTTACAAGTAAGCTCGAAGCTATGTTTACTACTACAGAGAAAAACGGGGTCGGCTTGTCACTGTTTTGTGATTTCAGGATTTTCTCGCAAGACCAATAATTTATTTTGCCTATAAATAAAAGTTAATTTATAGAGAAAAGAGGAAGGCAAATATTTTCGAAAATTGTACGTGCCAGCAAGTTAACAAGGCAAAGAACATTGGAGATAAAGAACGCTTACCTTGATCGTAGTGACAGCATTTGCAAGAAGCGACAAAGAAAACTTTCTCATTCATGGTGAGTTGACAGAAACAAATAGAGCTCTACCTTTCTGCAGAATTGGGTAGTAATTTAAATTTTCGGCATTTTCTTTTAAATCGTTGATGCTAAAGCTTACAAAACTTGATACAAAAGGATTAAAACTATAATTTGCCATGTTTGAAGATACTGTAAAGATCTAACTTTTGCGCATCCACTGTTTAGGGCTTCGTGTTCACGCATGAATTCACCCATCAATCAAACTAATAGTTTCTTAATGGTTTCCTTTCTGATTCTGTTGAGATCACTTCGTGTGAATATACTAAAACAATTATTCACCTCAGTCTCAGTTAATATTGTTGAATAATCCCCTCGACTTCGTCTTGGGGATTATTCAACAATATTAACTTTGCCTTCGGCGAATAATTGTTAAATATTATAGGTAAAAGGTAATTCTAGGTTAATTTGATTTAACCTTGGTTGGTTCACGGTTTCCTTTGTCTCCTAACCCTTGTGTTTCTTGATGTCAGATATAGTTATAAAATTGTGTTGTGAGGACCTGAAAAAGTCTCTGAAAAAGTCCATTGTGGTGTAGAGTCCTTTCAGTGAATTGTCTGGATGTTTAACCAAGTGTTTAACCACCGTTGTTTGCCATAGTACCATAGTAGCAAGATGTCCGCGAATTGAGATTTGACTTGAATCTACATGGAAGTTATAGTCAAGCCAGGTCAAGCAAACCTCCCCCCCCACTGCTGAAGATTCCAATAAATTTTGAGGTTATTATTTGAAAGTTGAATCTGTTTGTAGTCATAAATTTCAGATCCAGTGAATATTCTGCCCAAATACTGGAAGTAGTAGCCTGAAATTCACTGTTCATTACGCATGCAGTGACTAACAGATTCAATTTTCAGGTAATCAATTCATTGATGGACTCTCTGGGCTAATGCTTGACCTGGCTTGACTGTAATTAAGGGGAATTTAAATCATGATCACATAATAATACTTATAATCTCATGCAGGCTCAGCAGCTTGATCGAGAAATTTCAGAGGATCTTGAGGAAAGACAAAGAAGGAGAAGGTGTGTGCATTGATTCTCCAAGATGATTGGATGGGGGCAAAAATCAAAACCCAAAACAACAACAACAACATTTATTATTCATAGTTGCTCTTTCTATACAAATAATGAAATGCGCATTACTATAATAAGTAGTCTTTAATGACAAAAATATATCTATATATATCAAAAATTCACCCCCCAAGAATCCCATACCAANATAGTTATAAAATTGTGTTGTGAGGACCTGAAAAAGTCTCTGAAAAAGTCCATTGTGGTGTAGAGTCCTTTCAGTGAATTGTCTGGATGTTTAACCAAGTGTTTAACCACCGTTGTTTGCCATAGTACCATAGTAGCAAGATGTCCGCGAATTGAGATTTGACTTGAATCTACATGGAAGTTATAGTCAAGCCAGGTCAAGCAAACCTCCCCCCCCACTGCTGAAGATTCCAATAAATTTTGAGGTTATTATTTGAAAGTTGAATCTGTTTGTAGTCATAAATTTCAGATCCAGTGAATATTCTGCCCAAATACTGGAAGTAGTAGCCTGAAATTCACTGTTCATTACGCATGCAGTGACTAACAGATTCAATTTTCAGGTAATCAATTCATTGATGGACTCTCTGGGCTAATGCTTGACCTGGCTTGACTGTAATTAAGGGGAATTTAAATCATGATCACATAATAATACTTATAATCTCATGCAGGCTCAGCAGCTTGATCGAGAAATTTCAGAGGATCTTGAGGAAAGACAAAGAAGGAGAAGGTGTGTGCATTGATTCTCCAAGATGATTGGATGGGGGCAAAAATCAAAACCCAAAACAACAACAACAACATTTATTATTCATAGTTGCTCTTTCTATACAAATAATGAAATGCGCATTACTATAATAAGTAGTCTTTAATGACAAAAATATATCTATATATATCAAAAATTCACCCCCCAAGAATCCCATACCAAATTGTTTAATTGTTTATCAACCAGTTCTATGAAACAGATGCTATGTAATGCATTAAATATTAAATCAGCCCCAAAAGTCATTTGGTTGTACTTTATGATCTTTGTGGCCGGGATGTGCCATAAAGCAGTAACTTGCAATGCACTTTGTGAACAATTTAAGATGGCGGACAGTAGAAAACTGATAGATGTTAAACAACATTTTAGTTTTGTAAATGAGTCAATTCATAACCAAAGAATTGCTCTACTAGATTGGAAAAATAGTAAATTCCTGTAAATTGATCTCTAAGGCTAAATATGTTCCTGGAAACTATTTCTCTGTTCCATTATTTTAAGACCACAGTAACGACCCGGTAGAGGGAATGATCGATACTGTAAAATCCTAACAAAGGAAAAGAAAATTTTGTACCAGGGATAATATTGAACTATCACATATGTTTGCTACCATAACAGGACACTAAGTTCAGGCAGTGATGGTCCTGGAGCCACAAGTCCTCCGCCTTTGTCGTCTGGGGACACACCAATTGAACAGATGCTTAACATGATGGATACCTCCATAAATCATGGTATTGTAGTGGTTCCTTAAAGCCCAGTGTTTATGCTTGGAAAATCCCAGACAATTGGGGGTTTCACTGTTTTTTTACCCTCTCAGATTTTGCTGATTTGTAAAGAAGTATATGTATCTATTACAGGGTGCAAAGAAAGTCAGTTTTACTGCCTGCCATTTGGGCAAGTTGTAGCTAGCATTTACTAGCCCACAAGTCATTTCAACTAGCCCCAAAACCTTTTTGGATTAGCAGGATTGATTACAATCCTTCTGTAATTTGAATTTTCCCAAAAAACAGCACTTGCCAGTTGGGCAAGTTGAGAACAAAAATCACTAGCCCGACAGCAAAATCCACCAGCCACAGGCTATCGGACACGACTTTCTTTGCATGCTGCTATTAGGTGGTCCAAAATAGAGCTTACTGTAAATGATCTAATAGACATCCTCTATTAAATATAAGCCTCTTGTCTAATAAACGCTCCTTACACTTTCAAGTTTTAAGTTTGCATTAGATGCCCCTTCTCTAATAGACACCCACTGTCTTAAAGATTCCTCATATGGCAATTGCTCCAAAATACTATAAAGTAGCGAAAAAAGAGAAAAATCATTCAATTTATTCAGTTTCCTGCTTGACTAACAAGAGTTTGTGTATTGCATCTTGTTCAATGTCAAGTTCAAAGAAAAGATTCTGACATTTTGTTCCCAGTGGAGAGTTGTATGATGGGACTTCCTTGTACGGTTCAAAAGTGTCCAAACAGCTGGAGCTATTGTATTTGAGTTTTAAAGCAAAATTCCCTGCTTTCTTGAAATCAAAGTCAATGTGCCTTTAAGAATGTAGTTACAGTTTATACAGATGTACATGAGTTTTAATGATTCTTAATTTCCATTTTTTTTTTCAGACATGGCATTATCTTCCCTTCCTGATACACTGTTCACATCTCGCACAGCTAATTTTGGAGGAACTGTCATTCCAGAAGAACTGAGCCAACAACAGGGTTTGGCATCAAGGGCCACTGCTTATTCAGGTAAGTGGATTAAGAGAATAATGATAAAAATAATTAGCAATTAATGAATGAGGCTGCGTAGGATATGAAGAATTAAGCAGATCAAGGAGGGTGTTATCTACTGAGGCCGAAGGCCAAGGTGGATAACACCCTCCGAGATGAATAATAATGTTAACTAATAATAATAGTAATAATGATAATAATAATATTTATTTCTATAGTGTCATTTCTGTTGCTGTCCAGTGGTGATCTACAACAGCAGTCACAAAAAAAAAAACACTCTTCTTAAATTAAAAAATTATGCTATGCATTAAAATTTACAATGTTGTTGAGAAGAATAAATATATGAATAAAATCAAATAAAAATGTAGGAAATATGTTGCTTGGATGATCATAAATTAAAAGCCTTCTTGAAAAGATAAGTCTTAACTAAATGTTTAAATTCATTAAGACTGCTACAGCACCTTTCATTTTGAGGTAACTTTTTCCATAGAGGAGGGGAGGGGCTGCAGATGAGAAAGCTGTGTAACAACAATGTAATGATACATTGTGATCTTCAAAATAATAATGATGATGATGATAATAATGATCAGTAAATGGCTTTGTTAGGAACAGCTGGACTAGTATGAAATGTTTTGTCCCTCTAGCCAAGGCTGCTGCCTAACGGGCCACCGGTTGCCAGAGGCTCCTAAGATTGGCTCGCAGGCAACTAAAATTTGGAACAAGTGCCTAAACCTTGTGTTTCTTATGGCAGTAGCCTCTATGCCTGCTACCATTGAAGGAACGACAGAATTCCCTGCTCATTTTGCACTTTTAAAACGAAAACGTAAAACGTGTTCGTCGACCGGAGGCAAAAAATTTCCGCTGATAAAAGTAAACAAACGAGCACTTTTCTGGAAATTCGAAAGTCGGACGAATCGAGTTTTGAGACGTGTGAATCGAGCTTCGAACATCTGCTTACTTATTTGAGTTTATTGATCAATGGGCTCTTAGGCTCTTAGAAATGTGGCTCAGGCTCCTAACTTTTTATGTTAGGAGCCTGAACGGCTCCCAAAAAATTTTCTTAGGCACAAATGAGGAATCGTTTGGGATCTTTATCAGATCACTTTAATCTCACTATTTTTTTTAGATACTCCAGATGTGTTTCAAGTTCCAACTCTGGACAGTCTGCAGCCCAATTTAGATCAGTTTATGGAACACTTTGAGTTATTTAGTAAGTAAAATTGTGGTAGGTCAGTCTGTTATATGTGTCAATGGTTAGAGGCAAGAAAATTCTGACAAGTGCTCCTGATCTTCAAAAGTAAATGTAGAGACCAATAGTCAAGAATAACAGAAAAGATCTTTAACCCATTTGACAAACTATTTCATAGGAATTTCAAATGGAACCACAAGGATGTGAGAATCAAATTTGGATCATTTTAAGTTTCTGTGAAACTGCCCTCCTACCCCTCCCCTAAACCAACATTAACACTTAGTTCTTACTTAGGGCAAAATGTTGGCTTAGGGGAGGGGTAGGTGGGCAGTTTCACAGAAACGAAAAATGATCCACAAATTTTTCAAATTGTCTGAGTCAAGTGCCCACGTACAAGAGGTCAAAAATATTTTTTTAAAAATTACATAACCATCACCACAAAAAGTGGTTGCGGTTGCTTACGAGAGGTGGTCGTTGACAAGAGGTTGTAACTGTAGGGCTTTCACTGAGAACCTTTTACCGAAAAAAGTGCTTTATTTACCCTTGAGAACACGTAAAAACCAATTTAGCAAATCCAATATTCTGTTCGAAACTCTCGAATGTCATCAGCGATGCATAGAGAATGAGATACGGTAAAAAAAACCCTCCCTGAATAGAGACGAGGGATTGGACCTTCTGGCCATTTATAGTCCCTTCTTGGGGCTACATAACAACTAGGTGGTTATCTCATTCTTTTTACATCGGTGATGAAGTTTAATTTGTTCAATTTGTTTTTGCCTTGAGTTTTGGAATTTTTTTCTCTTTCATGGGTACATTTTGGTGTTTTGGATTGGTGGTTGCCTATGGAAGGTGGTCGCGCACAAGAGGTGGTCGAACACAGAGATTTGACCATAAAATGTTTGTTTGTTTGTAGGTATGCTCGTAAAGCAAGCAGAAAATGCTGGCAATCAACAGAACCTCGTTCAACCAGGCAACTTCCAGGCCGTGAGGTCAGAAGGCCAGACAGTGTTTGTTAACCAATCAAATCCATTTGATTCAGCTGTTCAGGGACACGAGGAAGTCATGGACCACTCTGGTGCTTATGATGCCACATCACAGTACCCAGCCCCTGCTGCGTCTACTGTGGACAATGCCCAACTGTCCCAGCAAGGAATGCCACAATCAGGACCCGTCCTTATGGATATTTCTGGTGGAAATCCTAGTGGGGAGTATTCCTTTGACTATGGCAACGTCATGCATGGTCAGAGCTTCACTGCACAGTTACAGCAAAGCATGCCATCTCAGGGGTCAGGGTTTATTTCACCAAGCTCACAGCAGCATCCAACTTCTCCAGTGCAAGGTACAGTGTTAGCATCGCCTGTAGACGAACCCCAGATGGTGCCGTTTTCAAATCCCCAACAACAACAACAACAACAGCAACAGCAACAGCATCTACCAAGCCCTCTTGAAGAGATTCAAGCCCAGCAGCTTGCATCTCACGGCGGACCTGTTCTTTCTCCCACTCAGTATGCAAGTAATACCAGTCCATTCAATTCAAGGCAGCAGATCGACACATCAAGTCAACAACGGAAAGGGCGACTCCCTAGGAACGTGTCAGATACTCAGCTGTACACAATGGACCTGTCGCAGCTTGCAACATCTTTTCCAACAAACCTGTTTCCGTCAATTGAGAACAACCTACCCCCTCAGCTTGAAGCTCCTAATCTTGCTGCTCATTTGCAGTCCATACCACCGCGTACCAGGCTGACATCAATTCCACCAGCTGCCAGCCAACCTAAGCGAGCTAGACTGCCCAGGAACATGTCTGATTCAAGGCTGAGCAGCATGGTTCGAAGTCCCACGTCACCTCCATCATTTCCAACGATACAGTCTGCTGAAACAACTAAGCAGCATCCACAGCAAGCTTCAGCTGCACCGCAATCCAGTAGGGTGTCTGCTCTGAGGGGGAGAAAGCAAGGGAGGTTGCCACGCAATATGTCAGATTCTTCTCTCTTAAATTTAGGGCAGCAACCTCAGCCAGTTTCACCAGCAGTACCATCGCAGCGCAGGAGGAAGATGTCTGATCCACGTGGTGTGAGTGTCGCTTCATTAACAGCGAGTCTGCAAGGAGGTACAATGCCTTCTGCAACATTCACCAGTACTGCTGCAACACAGCAGTTCAGCACGTCGAATAGCGGGATGCAGACAGGAGAATCTTCCATCTTGGAACAGTTGCTATCGAGCCCTGCTGGAAGCAATGTGGTGACTACATCGTCCACAGAGTCGTATCAGCCGGCAAGTAGCTCTGTTCTAGGACAACTTCTCACTCAGCAGTCATCCGTGCCTACGCCAGCTGTGCAGATGCCGGCGAGAGATACAAACCCTTTGGGTGGCACTCAAGATCCTGCCTTGCTCATGCTCCAGTTAAAACAAGTGTTACAATCCAAGCAAGCAAGCTCTATACCAACTGAACTCCTTAACACACTGAATTCCCTAACTGGCCAAGGACAAACTCAAGTTGCGCAGCACAAGCAGGAGCAAGCACAGCCCATGCAAACAGTCCCACAGCCCAAACCTTTACCCTTGCAACCTTCACTTCAAATGAAGCCCCAAAATCAAAACGCCATCAGTCAAGCACTTCAGTCATTACTGTGTGGACCTCCCAACGTGGCTCTTCAGCAATCAACCCAACCTAAGCAAACTCCCCAGGTTAGCAGCTTTGCGGCTCACCCAGCCTATCAAGTACCAGTGGCTGTGACGTCACCGAGTATGCAAGTCCCCAGTGTCACTGTCAAACACCAGCCTCAGGTTAAATCACCTTTAGCAACTGTGATACTCTCTCCCCATGGTACCTTTCAGCCTACCCAGGAAACACGCACAGAACAAGCAAATACCGTGTTTGATCCTGCACCCACCCCTCCCGTGCAACAGGTAGTGAACATTGCTCCTGCGGCTGTTCAAGGTCAGCGGATTATTCTACCAGCAAATGTGAACCTTAGCACGCTGTCTCTGGCGCAACTTGGCCTGTCATCGGGGAATCTCCAAACGGTGAGTTTAACATACACCATAGTGTACATATATACGATACTGAGTTAACCCTTTCATTCCCAGAAGTGGCCAAAGACGGAACTCGACAAAATTTGCGAAATCCTACTTGAAAAATGCCGCTAAACGAATAGCATTATGTGAAAATATATCCACAAACTCAAAAGTTAGAACTACAAACTAAATAAATAGTATCATGTGAAAGTACTGCTGAAGAGTTTTTATTTGAATGGTAACTCCATAGGATTTGATTCACAGACTCAAAAGTTTTAATCAAGCAAAATCAACAAACCAGTGGGTTGTCACATGCTTGTCACTACGTTGTCTCATCACCTCACGGGTTACTGTACTTTGGTGTCGGTTTTGAAATCCCTTAACCCTTTAAGCCCTAAGAGTGATCAGCATCAAATTTCTCCTTGTAATGTCAATGCTTTGTAAAACAGAGTGGTCATGAGAATTATGGACATGATCACACAAGATGAATTTGCTTGATATTTTATCAATTTCTCTCCACTACTTCTGTAGGAAATGAATAGAGGAAACAAAGGAGAACTCAAATTTTTATCTTAGGGTTTAAAGGGTTAATCGAGGGTCCCCAATAGGTGTTTTCGGGATGCGGGATTTCTCTTATTTGAGAGCCGGGATTCTGACTTTTAAAGAATAATGGGGGCGGGAATTGGGATTAGATGAATGCCCGGGATACGGGACATCGGGGTTACGGGATTGCACGAAAATTAGGGTCGGGATGAAGGGGTTTAGTAATCGTATCGAGGACCTTCTTAATCGTCCGGCCTTCCTACTGGATTTAACTATGTTGTTTGCGCGTCTCGTTGCGACCTACGCGTTAACTGGGTCAGGTTTTTCTTGAAGCGCAAAAAGCCTTATTGGTTAAAGTTGTAAAGTGTCAGATAGGACGAAATTTGTTACTTTTGACAAAATGAAACCTGAGCTTGTGGGATGTAAAATAATCGGTGGGATACGAGTATTACTTAAGCATCGTGCAAACGGACGCAACATTGTTCCCCATCAACTCCCAACCTTGTTGAGAGTTGTTGCGTCCGTTTGCATGGAGCTAAAAGTTAAATAACAACACTGATCATTATTTTTGAAATTTAATTGATGCGAAGACACGTTTTAGCTGTCTAAAAGATAGCAAATAGCATGACATAGGCCCTTTTATAACATTGGGGATCTTTATACGTTTCTACCCCTCCCCTAAGCCAACATTTTGCCCTAACTGAGAAGTAAGTGGTAATGTTGGCTTAGGGGAGGGGTAGGTGGGCAGTTTGCCAGAAACTTATAATGATCTCATTAGCATTCCCTATGGTTCACAAGTCTGTTAGTAATGAACAACAGAGATCCAGCACCTCTAGTAACGATCATTTACTGCTGTGACTTGCGATCAAACGGCTCACGATAGCGTTAAACTAATGTAAAAGCCTTTCGACATTTTTAAAGGTCTGAAACTTTTATAGTACAGTACGTGGGCAACACAGCGCCATCACAATTCGCGGCAAGTATTCATGATATGGCTAGACTTCGGATGAGGCTTTGCTTGGATAATATTTGTTTAACATTGTTAATTCTTGTTAATCTTGTTGTAGTTATTTCTGCAATCCAGGTCTCCTTTATAAACGCACACTAGTTGATACTCTTGAGATATAAGCGTGATGTAATTTGTGTTATTATCTCACTGATGTATTTGTAAATGTTTGGGGGTGAAGTCAAACTAATTTTTTTTTTTTGAAAGCTTTCGATTCAGTCGAATTCATGTTTTGCAGGCGTTGACTGGCTTAAGACATGTTTCAGCAGAGTCTCCAAAGACGAGATAAAAAGTGTAGGGAAATTAAACTTCAGAACTTTTTGGCGAATAATGTACTCTTCGACTCTCGACGTCACTCGACAAGAATTTAAGTTTCGAGTCGGTTCGTTTTCAATCTGGTGAGAACTTTGAGCCTGTTATCTCAGGCGAGAAACAGCTGACCGGAAGACCTTCATTTGGTATCACGAGTGCGGCCAATGGAATGGAGACGGGACGAACTAACGTCTGTCGGGACAAATTTTAACATGTCTAAAGCGCGTGATAGTTGATAGTAACGGCCAAACGGTTTAATAAGTTTGTACAGTACAGCTCCTGGAATATAAGTTAGTCCGAATTGGTTTTCTCTCCATGTTTCATTACTGATTGGCTGAAAAATCTTAAAACCTCGGGGACATGTGGGCTTTGTTTTAATAGAATACCTTGCCTACATGCGATATGGTACACGAACTGAACTGACCACGACCGTACGTTATTAATCTGTCGTTGTACTACTATTATGTATTTCTATTATTCCACCTCTACGTCATTTTACTATTTATAGAAAAGAAACGGGAAATTACACAATAAACTACTGTATTGTACTATAAAATGTTGCTTTGAGAGGATTTGTAATTTTTTGCGGAATGGCGGCACTGCATGAAGAAATGTTTGGCGTGAGTCGAACGATTTCTGTAATGGAATATGCAAATTGTTTGAGTCTGTATGAAAGGGCTCATTTATCGTTTGTCTCACCATGGTCACTTTGTTTCAGTTGGTTTTGATCGCGACGTTTCGACGACTTACCCCTAGTCTTCACGATGGTGTCGTCTAGCTGCTTGGAACTATCCGTAGCGCTGTGTTGCTTAATCGTTGTTTTAGCTGATAAGCTTGGACGTTTTACTCATTGCAAAGCTGCGGTGGAAAGACTGTACTCGATGGTGAAATCCCCGCGCGTTTTTCCACCAATACGGCTTGTAAGGTGTTTATAGCGGTGTTAGATTCCGTTCCAAAGCAAAACCAGTAATTGACTTAGAATACACGGCTTAGAACCCTTGCTAAAAGGGGCCTACTCGTTAAACCCTAAAACGGATATTACCTATAGCGTATATATACCATAAGATAGTGGTAAAAACGTCGCCATCAATATCAGAGTGATTATCGTAAGGCAAACGATTAACAGCCTATCATACACAAACTTCTTATAGAGGCATTTTTCATGATAACATTTTTACTTGTTTGTACGTTTTAGGTTAGTGTGACCGTTCCGTCCAGCGTAGCGCCCAGCTCCCCTTCTCTGTCTTCCGTGGCCACGATAAGCGCGGGATCCAAAACTTCAGCAGGTGAGTCAACCCTTTAAGCTCCAATGTACACATACAAATTCTCCAAACTGATCTCCATACATTTCCTTAAAGATTTGGCTGAGAGAATTTGATAAACCATCAAAGCATGTTCTCTTTGGTGATTATTTTATTCATTCTCATTCTCATTCTCATAGGGAGGCGCGCGAAGGGGTGGGTGTGGGGGCGTAATTGTATTGTGGGCAATTGGAAAATGGTGAATGACATAATAGGCCATGAACGAAGGTCTAAGGTCTTAACTTCACAGTCGAGGCACGCGGCTAAAAGGAATCTTTTGAGTTTCATTGTCGATTCGGCAGACTACGGTTTGGTATTGTTGGCTATACTTTATACTCTTTATTATATATATTATTTTTCTTTATTATTCATTGATGTTCTAAGCTTCCTTCCCCCTGAATGAAGCATCACTGTTTGCAAGGTTAACGTCCAACCCCCCCTCATCCCCCCTGCCACCTTATATCCCTTGATTATTCATTGATGTTCTAAGCCTCCTTCTCCCAACCCCTGAATGGACCATCACTGTTTACAAGGTTAACGTCCAATCCCCCCTCATCCCCCCGCCCCACCTACCTTTAATGGACCATCACCGTTTACCTTGATTATTATTACGTCATGTCCCAAACCCCCTCACCCACCCCCCCTTTGAATGGAACATTACCGTTAGAATTGTGTCGTTAGTTGATAATCAAACCCATCCTTCACCCCCACCCCCCACCCTCCTTCTTGAATGATGCATTCCTTCTAACTTGAATTGTACTGTTTCCCTTTCAGCTGTCACAGTATCGACTACTGGTATGGTCACGGAATCTCAGGATACAGATGGCATGCGACCATCCCAAGCAGCTGCTGTAATTCACATTTCCGTTCTTTATAGTGTTTTAGATTTTTAGCATCTTTTGAAGTCATTGTTTTTGTGCAGTCTTAGTAACCTTAAAACGACATGCACTCGTTAGCTAGGTTGGTACGGTCTGTTCAGGTTCTTTTGTAGTTTGCTCGATTTACTAAATCATGTCGATGTGTCTTGCTTTTTTGCAGAGAAAAGACCAATATGATAAAAAGCAAAACGCGTTTAACCTTTGTTTTCGCTAAAATAGTATTTTTTTTTTTTTTGCTGTCACTGTACTTACTGAGGTTATTACGCTGTGCTTGCTTTCCTTAAAATTCTTTGATTAAAGTTGTGCAAGCCCTTTCTGTGTGAAAATTACTATGAGCAATTGAGTGTAGCAATGTCGTGATCTCTTTTTACTGCTGTTTTGTAGACTCCATCTAAACCATCAAGACCAGTGACAGCACAACAGCGAGAGCAATACAAGGTTTGTTTTGTCCAAAATCATCAGAATGTCAATAAACCGTAGAAATCTACAGTCTTCATAAAAGTATTCCCATTAGGGAGTTTGGAAAACAAATACGGTGGAATTCCACCTTTTCAAACTGGCGATTTTTCAAATTTTCGAGTTATTTATTTATTCGGTTAAAAACAGATATCCCTCTCCAAGCCTAACAGTGAAGTTTTAACCCCCAATTTTTCAAACTCCCCATTCTTGGAAAAAATTTCCATACCCCCGAGGGTCCAAAAAAGTCACGTTTCCGTTTATGTAGTACTTGACGTTAGGTCTTCAAAAAAGGTGTAAAGTATGGTTGCAGTTAAAACTTGGGAGTTACATTAACCCTTTAAGTCCCAAGATCCACATACAAATTCTTCTGACTGATCTTCATACATTTCTTTTTAAGAATAGTTGAGAGAATTTGGTTTAAGATCAATGCGTTCTCCCTTTGGTAATCAATTTAGTAATTCTCGTAACCTTTACTCTTGATGATCTGCTGATGTTGTTTGGAGAAAATTGATGTTGGTCACTTTTGGGACCTAAAATGTTAATTAAAGAACGTTATTGACTCATGCATGATTGAGTAGCGGGACGGTGGAAGTAGTCGCTTCGCTACATTTTTTGTGTCCCGCGGAGAGCAATACTTTCGCAGCGGTGAAGCCTTATGTGGTTAGAGTTTGTAGGCTGTTCCCGGTCTTGCTCTGAGAGGATTTTCTCCAGAAAGTCCGGTTTTCTCCTCCCCTCAAAAACCAACATTTCCAAAATCCAAGTCGATCCGGGTAGACGAAGATCCTCTTGCTGGGTGTGCTACCAGTAAATAGTTATTTGTTTGTTTATTTATTTATTTATTTATTTATTTATTTAAAGGAACACAGACGAATCTCGCATATTACAGCCGAACAAAAGAGGCGCGGTAACATCAAAGTAAGTACATTCAAAACTAATTAACAAATTTCATCGTCTAAGACGTTTTGACAAAATTTGTCTAAATCCAACTTAATCTCGTAGTGGCAGTCCGATCGAAAGTTCCCTGATGACTCACTACTTCGTGACATAACTTCTTTAAGGATGCAAAATGCCAGGCAGTAGAGCTATATTAACACTTGACTCACAAACAGCGAACGGTGGACTTAATCCAGTTTTTTTTTTCTCACACGTCTTTGACTTTACTCCTAAAACATTAGGGCATAAAAAAGACGTTTGTTAACGGGAGATAAAATATTTTAGATTTGTAGATTAGTATAACAAGAATGGGGTAAAGGGCTAAGCTCTTTAATATGACCAATAACTGTTTCTTCCTAATACAACTACAATCATGGATAAAAGTCTTGAGACACTTTTATATCTGAGGAGCCCAAGGCCCTTCCCCCCCCCCCCCCCCCCCCCCCCCCCCTCAGGATAAAACTGGTGCTCGCGGCTCTCGGATTTTTACCCCTTTTCACCACTGTTTTTGGTGGCGGGTGAAAGACCCGCATCCTTTCTTCCAAAAACAGACAATTCTGGAGGCGGGCAGAGATACAAAACCCCCCCCCCCCCACCACCACCCCCACCTAAGAATCAACGTTGGACGCGTGTGTGCAGTATTTTTACCGCTTTTCAACATTGTTTCAGGAGGGTGGAGGAAGAACTGTAAGGTATTTTCCAAAAGATAGCACTGCTTGATGAGAGCAGATAGAAAATACCGATAATTTAGACTATAGTCCAGGATTGTAGATGAAATCGTAACAGCTTTTGTTGTTGTTTTTGGTGTTTAGATGGGCTTTGATCAGCTGATGTCTATTGTCCCTTCACTTGCAAATCAACGAAATGCCAAAGTCAGTAAAGCAACAGTTCTGCAAAAAAGTAAGTTACCAAATAAATTTCGATTATCCAGACATTAGATAATGATATTCATTCCAGAATCGGTTTTTGGAGACAGTTCTACTGTTTTTCGCGCGCAGTTAAATCTTCTTCGTTCTAACTCCCAACTCAAGCGCGTTGTCTAATTGGACAAAAACATGTCACGTGCCATGTGTAAAAAACTTCCTGGGGTGGACAAATTTCCCTAGCACGTAATCAGTTTGTGTACCGTGAAATCGCGGGAAATCCCATGTCCTAGTCGCGCCAAACAAGTAATTTTTTTCGTTGTCATGACCAAACAACTAACTTATTTTCTGCCTTATTTTCGAGATGAGAGACATAGTCGGGATGAAACTTTTTCAGCGCTCGTTCGTATAATGATATAGTTATACCTTTTAGTACCTTGCGATTTTTATTTGACTTAGCGCGTTAAGCCTTAAGAGTGACGAGCATGTAATTTCTTCTTGTATTTTCAATGCTTTATAAATCAGATTGTTTATGAGAATTTAGGACGTGATCACACAAGATGAATCTAATTAATACTTCAACAAATTCTCCCCACTACTTCTATTGCCAACGTATTAGACAATAAATGAGAATTTGAATTTTGATATAAGGGTTAAAGGGGTTAACGCTGTGTTTTACGCATTTGATTCAGCTGTTGAGTACACCACCAAGCTTCAACGTGAGAGACACGCCATGCAGGACGAAGCTGATCAGCTAAGAAAACAGATCCAGGATCTCAATACATCTATCAGGTACTATGTGATTTACATTGATGATCGTTTTCTTTCCTCTCATTACTTTGCTGTGCAGTCTGGCGATATATCTTGTAGCACTTTTGTTTTGCGTTTTTCAGGCGAGCACAAAGCAGGCTTGGAGCGCGAGACACTCACAACTTAGAACGCATGTTTCGCGCCTCGCGCTCGCCTTGTGCTAGCCTGAAAAACGCGAAAAAATAGCCCCTGTTATGCAAACTAACTCTTCCCTCAAAGTCGTATCCCAGGCACCGCGCGTTTTTTCAGCGGTTAGGCCGCGAGACGCGAGAAACAATGGCGTCAGCCTCAGAATAGACTTTTTCGTCCTCGTTTCTCGCGGGTTCACTGCTCCTGCTAGCTTGGAAGAAGTCTGAGGAGACATGTAAATGAAGGAAATCATCTCTAAAGATAAATTCACAACTTCTCCCAATTACTTCCGTGAGAAAGGTATTGAAACCACAGAGAAGAACCTGTGCTTTGATTTTGGCACAGTGGGTCTTAAAAAGAATTCCACGGTTAAAGTTAGCTTGTCTTAACTTACTTGTCTGGTGTTTTGGCATTTCAGCGTTTGTCAGCAACAACTTCCTGCCACAGGGGTACCAGTTGCCAGACAGGTAAACTATTTTTTCCCTCATTCCTTAGTCCTTTTTAAAGGAACTGTGTGTCACGAAATCTATCGATGCTACGAAATTTATCGAAATTCAAAGTAGCCGTGTCACACAATCTATCGAAATTCAAAGGACTGTGTAACGAAATCTATCGAAAGTCAAAGTAGCCGTGTCACGAAATCTATCGAAATTCAAAGGAGCTGTGTCACGAAATCTATCGAAATTCAAAGGAGCTGTGTCACGAAATCTATCGAAATTCAAACAGTGGGAACCGCTACGAAACTGACTGAGTGAAACAAAAAAATAACTACTCAAAACCGATGAAAAGAAGATCGGGAGGAAAAGGAGGAATAGATTTACAAACTTGAAGAAGACTGAAACGGATTACAATTATGTTTTTGAAAACTTGTTAGCCTAACAGTTTTTCGAAA